>JACXIV010000040.1:4043840-4289414 GCA_014737475.1 Bombus confusus | reverse complement strand
AAAAAGAAACATTAGCACACACCCAATACAAGGAATTACTCTAAGTTACATAATAATTGAATATATGTATTTAATGAAATAGAAAATATTCATCTCCTATGTATATAATAAACCAACTGTAGGAATACGAATTTCATTTCTCAGTGTTTTATTTCTTACTCGACAACAATTCGTACAAATCTTCAAATTCAAGAAGTGCGTTAATAATAAAAAGAACGAATTATTTGAGCCTAACATAATCCAAAGGACGCAGTAGATTTAGGAACACAGGGGATTTCCTCGATAATTTTCCCAAAAGCGAAAAGAACTTCAGTTTCTTCGAAACTAAAATACCCGCGCACTTGGCAATTCGGGCAAATAACACGAGTGTAAAGCGTTTCGCCATGCAGAGGCGTTTTCGCGCGGAAGCTAGGAACTTTCCAAGGGAGCAAGCAGTCTATTGAGTAAATTGCGCGAAAGGATTAGTTTGCTAATGCCACCGACCATCGTGATAGTTTCCGGAAAGGCTCTTCGCGTTCGTGGAATCGTCATGAAAATTTCTCCTCCGTTTCCCTCCGACATCGCACGATTGAACTCGAAATATTTTTCCAGCCGCGGAAAATAATCCCGAAGCTAACGCAAATCGTAAAATTCTCTCGCTTTGTGCTTTAAAAAGAACAAAGATATGACATGTTCGGACTCAGTCAAGTAACTGGAAACTTATTTGATTATCATTTGTTTGACTTTGTACTATTCTTTCAAATTCCTATTCTCTCGACTTCATTGAATCGAGTCACTTGACACAACTTGGAACGCTTTACTAATGTGAGTACATTGATACAATTGATTTAAATTTGTGCATACAAGTTTCGAGTTAACGTTACATGAAAATTCCTTGCACACCATTTTCCGTTAAATCGTCAACTCGAAGTTAGGTTGCTTGAACGAGACTTTGAAAAACCCTGTTATTGTTGTTTCATCATTCTGGCGACTTTTGTGAGATCAATGATTTCCAAGACGATGTGAAGCATTCTGAAATGGGTTTTCGTATCGACCTGAGGATAAAAAATTGGATAGAGTCGAAGAGAGGGTGCATGATACATCGGAAAATAAACGTGTCAATAAACGGAATTTATCGACACTATATTAAAATAGAGCGAGCATCGATCTTCTTTATTACGTATTTCTCGTATAGCTATCGAAAGTAAGATAAGTCGATTGATATACAGTGGGTGGCTGAATAATCGCGGTATAAATGGGTGAAAGTAAATGTTTCCAGTTCCCTGTATTTTTGTAACGATATAAGCTTTAAGAGCGTAGAAAAAGAACAGAAAAATTCAAACGTATTTAGATAATAGGTTCCGGTGAAAAGAACCAGAAGATTACGTATTCTCACGTCAACCACGTACAAATACGATTCTTTAGCGTTCTTGTTTACCAAGTTCTTTTACAATTCAAATTCTGCTTCTAAAATATCAGCATACTAAGTCACGAATATATCAACGAGGACGATAAATATTTAAATACATGTAAACAGAGCCGCAAGAAGCTGCTTTTGTTAAATGGACATAAATCGTCGCTGAAATCGCAACGCGACGTCCCATATGAAGAATCTGTCGGCTAAAGCTTTCGCAATGATTTGCAATATCGCCAGGATGTGCTCTCGAATGTTTTTACGAGGCATCAGTCGGCCGTAGGGGCAACGAACGCCGAGTAGGTTCTATTAGAACGTATGATATACCTCTGCTCGTGCTGAGATAGCCGTTTCGCGAGGTCGTGTCTGAATAATTAAAGAACAAAATGAAGCTGCTCGGGGCTCTTTAAATGACGAACCTTCTTGTGGTAGCTAACGACTCGGCCGGAAGACATCGGAAAAAGATAGAGCAGCGTTACAGCTATAATTGGCCCTCACTTTGAAGATCAAAGACTTCGCAGATATAGCCGACCGTGCGTAATTACGCTATACTGTTCCTCGTTGCGAGCTTCATTACGCATTTTTACAAACTTTCGAAAAGAATTCTGTTACGTTGAATGTTGACGCTGGTTCGCTTGGAAAATGAAGCACGATCGAGAACAAATATCATTGTTGAGAATGCAACGTTGATAATTCGCTTGTCTATGTGCGAATGTGAAAGTTCGTGAATTGATAAGAGCGCGTGAAAGAAGGAAGACCTAGCGCGAGACTCGCGTGCGACCATCAGGGATAAAATGGGAGTGAAAATAGGACTTTGTGCGAGAACTCTGATAGGTAAGTATCTCTGTCAAATTGCAAACGAGTAAAAAGCGACACTTTCAATGATTAATAGTTATTTTAAAGCGGATACTTTCCAGAAGTATCAGGTTTCTAAAGAATGGAACGTTATTAGAATATTATCGAGAGCAAAATCCTCGTAAGAAGTTAATTGTTCCTTGCGAAACGTAAAGGAAAAATATCTTGAAAAACTGCGCATTGTTTTGGAGCGAAACCTACAAAATAATGGCAAAGTAGGTGACGCAACTATTTGCACGTAACTGTAATCGTGAAATTTCTCCGGCTGGTGTGACTCGATTGCAACAGAGTGACCATACAGAAGGTTACGAGTGCATAACGATCGCGGAATGCGACACAAGAAGCGCGCGCGACCGCACGTTATGTGGCAACCGGTTTGAAATAACTCGCGCAACTCTAGGTCGCTCTAAAATAAAGAAAGCACGAGGTTTCGCTTTGCATGTCAATGAAACGGCGCGGTTGTTCTCGCGGAACGCCAACAAGATAAATTACATCGTAGCAAGAAAACATCAAATGCGATACGGGCACTGGGCATATATACAGGAGTTAATAAAAGAGCGCGTACAGTAACAAGTTGCAGGGAATATGTATTACGCGGTCGTTCTGTTACGTTAATTTTGCGCCTGGTACGTCACCCGCGTTCTCCGAAGAAAACGCTCTGCCGGGAATTAATTAATTAATAACATCGGTCGTTATAGTTCGCTGCGTGTCGCAACTTTTTCTTGACTTTCAACTCTTCGATAGAATTGAGAACTGTGGCAGTTCGAGACAAAATAAAAGGGCGATGGTCAAAAGGTACTAAATGTGTATCCCTTTAGGCTAAAATTCTTACAAGACATCGTTCTGTAATCGCCAAGGTGTCACAAAAGTACAACCAACATCTTACCGAAGAAGAGGAGAATGAAATATGACAATAATTCTTCACACTCATTACGTTCCATCTTGTTTTACAATACAAATTATACTGATAATTAGAAACATACCTGTTTCATGGAATATTTGCGCTATATGCTTTTATATACAAGCTACATATATGAATATCGACTTTTACCAAACGCTTGAACTTTCGCATTTCGTGGATTCGTTTCGAAGTTACGGTCATCCGAAGTCGAAAAGTCTTCGCAATTTTCCAATCACATTTGCCATAATTGTACTTCCATGATACCTTAGACGTCTTATTGGAATTTTAGGTGCCTGAAGATGTAGAAATTCGGCGCTCCTTGACCATTCTCCTCTGGAAGATGCTTAGTACCTTGTACGTAACGAGTACACATCATACAGAAATTTGAAACTTCAACGTCGAAACAGCTTTTGCAAGCTGCAATTCAAGACGTTTCTACGAAACGAATACCATCACGAGTGCGACTATACCAATCGATCTCGCCATTTAGAACAACGATCGTCGTTTCGAGATGGTTCCGACTTTCCGCGACCAGAACGTGAAAACTGCGACCGGTCTCGCCGTGATGGAAAACAGAGCGTGTAACCACGAGCTTCGTTTCACGTCTCTAAGAACCATAAAATTTATTATCGCTCTGCTCGTCGAACGTTATTGATGGCGTCGACTAAAGTTAAAGCAGCATCCTCCTGGCTTATCCGGCGGAGTTGCTTATTGAACGGATGCATTAGCGTCAAATCGTGCGTAAACGATCGTCGCTTTCTATCGAGTAATTATAGATAACGTGGTATTTCGCTTGCTGCTCTCCTTTTAAGAAACTTCGTTTTTCTTTCGCGCTAAAAAAAGACCGGGTAATGGAGAAAGGATAATTGGAAAAAAGTTTATCCGTGTATCCGTTGTAAATAGCCAGAGTGTTGTGTTAACACTTTGTCGATGGGGCGAAATTGATTCATAGCGCACCCTCGACAACCTGTTATTGTATATAGTTACTCGTTGGTAAATTGAAGATACGTAGAATATCCGTGCGGATAGATAATAGCATAAGAGATAAAGTTTAACGAATATTGGAAAGAGAATTTACTTTGAGGCAGTTTGCTCGTGTAGGATTTTTTAAAAATAGTTCTTTCCTTCTTTAATTTGCGCTTCTCGATGGAATCGTAGATAATACAGGATTTACTGTTCTACGTAGTTACTTGCTACTGTATTGAAAACGTGTAGAACATCCATGGGATGGAAGGCAGCTACAGAAGATGCAAGCATCGTAGTAAAATGTACTTCAAGTGAGTGCCTCGTGTAGAACTTCGCGAAGAATTTATAAAAGCCATGAAAATATTTTCTCCGATATTCGGTTAACTTTCTCGTTCCCACAGCAGCCGTATGTAGGCAAAATGTTTTGAAATTATGAAGTTAAACGTTACTCTTGTTACAACATGTTCGTGGAATTACAGAAAAGTTTCATTTCCTAAATAATCCCTGCACATTTTTAAATATCAAATACTTCGTACGAGTTGCTTATTTGCCATATAAGTAATAAACGGAAGAATCACTGGCAGCAATTAGCGACTGTGAAATAACTTGAAAATGAGGGGATTAAAATATTACGTTCAGCAGACCAAACACCGTCAAATGCATGAAACTAAAACTGACGTGTTGGCCAAAAAGACGAACGAGACTACCTGCGTTTAAACAAAATCAAAAAGCCAACTCCGCTCAAGGACGACGCGAAGATTGTTATCGCGAAAGGAACACGGTAAAACATTCTTTCCGAATCTTTCATTAAAGAACTGGGAAGAAACAGGCAGAACCTTCGCCGGCCGTAATACTTCGACAAGAGCGAAACAAAGATGATAGAAAATAAGGGGAACGAGCGAAGGCAATTCTGCGATTTCCTGCGGGGGTGAGAACCGACCTGTTATTGAAATAGTTTCGTCGACGGTATTACGCCGGTTGCCGAGCTAGTTTTCGTTCTCTTGCTGAAGGTAAATATTACCAAGCCGGGTCGAAGAACCAACCATGTATTTCGCGGATATCGAACGCGTTACGTCCACCAGTGGAAACTTCGTTCACGAAATTAGTTCGGCGGCTAGTTTTCGAATGCGTTCTCGCCGTTTCGTAGAAAATTGGACTCTCGCTAATTTCCTGCACAAAGTTCGATTCGCGGGATCGTTATGGTATCGTGGCGCTTTCTCGAGTACGGCGGGCGAATTTAAATTTTAAAACGGCACCCGCTGTAACGAGAAAGGGTGCGCGATCAAAGAGCCGTGCAACAGAGATTCTAAATGGAGATCGAACGTTAATATAGAAGCAGAGCGTACGGCCGAGCCCTGATTTTCTTTCCGAAGAAGATCGATGTAATATCGTAATTACCTCGCCACTCTATAGGACATTCGATTATGCGCGTAAACCCCGTAGCTGACAGCTAATGTCAATGATAAACGATTCCGGCCTTGGTTGGCGATGTCGATACCGCTGAGAATATATTTCGAGGCGCAACATCGATCTTATACGATTATCAGACAATGTTTGCAAAAATAAAAGGGCTCGAGGATCGTAAAGCGAGGCAGAGCAAGGCACGTGGTTTTTGACGTACTAATTTCAATCTCGAGAATAGTACGATATGATCAATTTAAGAATTCAACATGTTTCTCTTCACATCGTTTTATTCGTCACAAAACATACCTACTATCAAATTTACTTTACAGATTTATTTACTTATACAGGGTGGTTGGTGACCGGTGGTACAAGCGGAAAGGGGGCGATTCTACGCGAAAAAAGAAGCCGAAAATATGGAATAAAAATTTTTCGTTCGAGGCTTTGTTTTCGAGAAAATCGACTTTGAATTTTCGCTCGGTACGCGTGCACTTTATCGCGTCTCGTTGTAACGAATCTCACTGTAGATCATTGTCTCGATCGACGTTATGTTGATAAACACTTCCAATGTGACCGAAGTGTTTTCCTACCTATTAACTTACTATCCCAATTTTTATTCTATTTTTTTTATTCTATATTTTCGACTTCTTTTTTCGCGTAGAATCACCCCCTTTCCGCTTGTACCACCCTGTATAATGGAAACTGAACTTCTTTTAACTGAATTTCCCGCTAAATCGATGTATATGATGTAATATCTGTCTCGTCGTATTTCTTTTCGAATAACTAAATCAGATAGTTTATAATACATGCAAACTCTTTATATCTTCCTAATCTAAAAAAAAAAAGATGGGAAAAGAACGGCTTCGTGCACACATCGGAAAGAAATAATTTTCCACGTAACAAGCGACAGCTGAAGGACTGGGAGACCCTATTATCGATGCTTTCGTAGCCCACACGAACGCAATAAAGAAGTCACCACCAGGAGAAAAGCCGAAGCATGGAAAATCCCATCGATTCGTCTCCTTGCTGTAAAACTTTTCAACTTTTCAATCGCCGATACTAGTAGCTCCGACGCAACCACCATGAACACGCATTTCCTAGCAGACACGAGGCCACCTTGTCGTTTTTCCATAAGCTACTTCCGATTCCTCGTTCAATATGCGATCGACACACGCGCGTTGCACAATCCAACTTTCACGATCGTGTGAGAATGACAAGAATACGAAAAAAACGACGGCGAATCCTCACGTCACGGCGACGCATTGGAAGAGTGGAAGTTCTTGGACGCGAAATACGTCATGCGACCAGAGACGAGAAACGAGGGCCGAGACTTTTCGCAACGGTGGAACGAACAAACTGGAAATCAGAATCTGGCTATTGGTTGAATAACCGTAAGGAGAATTTGACTTGCGTTTATTAGCTACAAATTAAATTCTTGAAATCAATAACAATTTATGTGTCTTTCCGCTCGACAGTAGTTCGTATTCTTATTCCATGAATACCCGGAAAAGCAAATATTTATTATAAAAGTTACATGGAAATAAATCGTCAAACAAACACTATATTTACCGATGTAGACTGCGATATCTGCTTGAAGCTAAAAATTGTACGACCCTCGAACGAGATATTTGTCTATAAAACCATTCGTTCCTGTTGCCGCATTTAAAGTAAAATCCGAATAAATCAAATTGCTTGTAAAGAAATTTTTAAAAACACCCGCGTATGCGGACACACGGAAAGATTTATTTCGTGAAAAATAGTGCAGGACTTCTTCTTGCAATGTATCTATTATATCCTGCAATGACCTCGATTCTTCTTCAAGTAAAAAAGCACGGTTTCTTTGCGCAGTGTTCTATTCGCTGAGACTTCGACCCACTTTTGCAAATTCAAAATATCCGCCCCAAAACCCTGCGAGACACTTTCTGCGAAATTTACCCTCATGTAACTAACATTACGAATAAGCGCTCGAATGTGCACCCATCCGGTAGGAGCTGGGAAGTCTTCCGGTTTGATCGACGATATACATACATTTTCAGCAGCTCGCTGAAGAAACAGATGCGCAAGGGAAAAGAAAGAAGAAGGGTGAGTGTTTCGCAGCGTCTGCGACGCCGCGACGTCTCATTGTTATGTAACCACAGTCACCCTCTACGAGGAAAATCGTTTCTATCTCATCCGTCTCATTTTCCTTTTCACGATGTCGGGTTCGGCCTGTGTATTCATCGCGGAAGTGCTTCTCACCTTCAGGCGCTCACTTGCGCACCCTTGGGTAGAGAGAAATGTATAGTCGGCGAAAGAAACTAAGTAAGTATAGTAACTATAGTAAGTAACTATATAAATATAACTAAGTAACTATAGTAAGGAGGTGTCGAAGTGGTTGTCACTTCTAAGAGAACTCTACATCTGATCGGTTTAGCTGGCAAATGTATTTGTGAAGTCATTGACGAAATCAAGGTTCAGATATTTACAGGAAGAGTTAGAAAATATTAAGAGATGATTGTTTGTGGAGATGTAGAGTTTTAGGGAGGGTTTATTGAAGTGGTTAACACTTCTGAGTAAACTCTACATCTGTAATCGACTAATTTTCTAACTCGCTAAAGCCATCGACAGGCCATAGACAAAAGACAACCACATGGCAACCATAAGACAAGAGACAGGCAACGATGGCTTCGGTGTTCAGTTTCTAGGTAACACTGCTAGCGTGCGGATCTGGACCAGCTCAAACTGTATTCATATTATACCGACATTTCTTTATTAAATATAGTTTACTATCTGACAATTTATCCACGCGCTTTTCTCTCTATCTATATAACCAATAACCACAACAGGAGGTAACATCAGTTGGATGTTGGGAACTAAAGTTGATACAATTCGAAGCTTGAGCAGGTGCAGATTATACCATATAACGATAATGTCGTTCGTTTATGAGAGCGGAAATTCATAATTTTTTTTCTTTCGTCTAAAAAAGCCGACGAAGCGATAGCAATCATTATAGCGGGGATTTCTATGGATTTTCATAGATTCACAGCATATTCGAAAGTGCAAAATTGCATAGAATGCACATAATAGGAAAGAACGCGTAAAATACTTCAAACATATGTCGTGCTTTTTATATTACTTTGGCGGGTGACACAATTTTCTACGGATGTTCTGCTTTTTTAATTATATTCTCAAACGTATGAATTTTCAGAAAATCCCTCAGCCTGATTATCGTATGAATAATCGATTTACATCGATGGTGACAAATACATATTACACGTATGTCTAATTACGCGTGTATAATTATTTGTATAATGCATGCTGTTAAACGGTTAGGCCAATTAAAGGGTAAGCATATTGTTTATATTTGATTAATGAAGAGTGAACATAGAATACGTAATTTCTAAATTGTTACTGAATGTTAAAATCCAACAAAATTGAAAAAGAATAAACAGCAAGGATATGTCACGGTATATGTAACTTTTATCGCACGACACACAGGATTAATTTTTACTGATACTGCAATTGTTATTGACGCGGCGACGACAGAGATTTAATACCGTAAAGTTTTAATGAAACACTGTAAACAGTAAAGTTTTAATGAAACGCTTCCACAGCTTTCAAGAAGAACGTTGGACCCTTAGGTCGTCGATTTAATACAAACTCTACACACCGATAAATTTCGTCAGACTGTTTACAAAAATACCATCAAAGCGTCCGATACTCGATATTTTACGAATTATTCCTAATGAAAGATCTCACTGCGTTCAATTACGCTTGAATTGAAATATCGAAAAAGTGTCTGCACGATGTGCAGGTAATTAGTTCACCGTCTGCGCTGGAAAGGAAAGTTTAGTTCCTTATGCTCCGTAATTACTTTATTCAACGAATAAATGTAATTGCTTAATTCAACAGAGATGTCTGCACAGTTCCAGGTACAGCTGTATCAATGGCTGTCGTCGTTAACTGCCTTCATTCTCTTATATACCTTGAGCAATTTACGGTCCGATCACGTTTTCCTTTCCGAAGAAAAAAGAATTTTCTTCAGTTTGAAGCAAATAAAACGAATCGTTAACAAGTGATTTCTCGTTTCAATTTTATACTAAAATTTTGTTCCACGCTTTGGAGTCATATGTCTACTATTAGCCATCAATTTTCGCTTTTTCGTGATCTAATTTCATTTTTACACGGATACTGTACCCCATTCTGATTACAACGCTACAAACCTCTACCTTTGTAACAAAATCTTCGAAAATTGTAAATTCATTGTTTATGTATACACATGTACATCCGATGGTTGATATTTGCTGGTTTCAGTTTACCTAAATTCTGTTATACTCGCGAAAAAAATTCTGATTATAGAGGCTTGAAATATTTGATAATCAACTGATCGAAATGGCAAAAAACGAAGTTACTGAGAGAAGTACACCGCTTGAGATTAAACTGAAATTAGCAATGACGAATTTTTATTCTGTTCGTTCGATAAAAGTTAATTCTTAGCAAACAAAAAAAAAAAAAAAAAAAGGTTGAAACATGTAAATTCTTTTCCTTGAAAGCAAAGTGTGATTAAAGCAAAAATGGCCTAAAAATCTGAGAATTGGATTAGTCTATGATATTCCTATACCTCTCGCGAACTATAGAGATGTGGTGGTTTTCTTGTCATCGCGTCGCGCAGCTAAAAACGCCGCGGAAACCTGAAAATGTTTGTCCTTTAAAGTGGCTCTTCCGGCGCCTTTCGCGCCGAGGTAAATATAAAGTAGGCCGGGCATTGCAAGCCGTGTTCCTAGCGGAAGTTCGCTTCAGACCCCTAACCCGATGCCGTGGAAAATTGTGCCTGGTTCGCGGTTTCCGCCACCAAAATAGGGATTCGATGTAATCCCTTGAAATGTTTGGGATACCGATTGAAGCTTCTACAAGCTTTCCGAGATTTTTCGACAAGTATGGGCCATCGTAAAAACGAAAAATTCGATTACCGATATGTATGAAATCGTTAAAAGAAATATAAGAAACGACTACGTTGGCGACCCTTCTGTACAGTAATTTCAGTACACGTAACATTGGAATTTATAAATTCATAAGTATAGCTCTGGAATTGTGTTACTGCGTGTCGTGCAATAAATAAAATAGTTGCAGTTATTTTCGCTTATCGTAGTTTAGAACAGCAGGATATCGTACACCGGAAGCTAAAATTAAAAACTTTGAAAGAAAAGGACGAACGAATTCAAGATAAGAGATGTACAAGTAGAAAGTTTCGAGGGAGTGGTTTTATTGAAAAATTGTATGACGTATTAAAAGTTGCGAGGTTTTTTTACAGCCGTGAATAGTCGGGAATGATAATTACGTACGTAGGATGCACAAGGGCGGCGACTTCTCCCGATGAGTCGTCTCGTTCGAATTTTTGAAGGTTACAGAAAGCATTATTCCTCGGTCACGATTCAATCGATGACCCAAATGCTTCGCGTGGGTCGCCGCCAAGTCAATGCAGAATAGGATACTTCTCGTTCGAATAAAGTGTCTCTTCCCAATTCTTATGCATCGTATATACGTCGTAGAACGTGCTTTACGCGGTTTCTTATTTGTACCGACGCTTTTAGTTACTTGTATTCGTTGATCAAAGCTTTGAACTATTGTACATTTCAGGAATTATAAATATCATAGGAGCAAAATAAAATTGGTTATAATAAATAGACTTCTGATTCATAAGTTCAGAGGAATCGAGATCTTGGATCTATTAACCGAGGAAAATGATATAATTCTCAGTCTCTTGGATGTAATCCTTTCTTTATCATTATTTTTATTGTATCTCTATATGCATCCCATATTTTCTAATAAATTGTTTCATTTTAAATATGAAAATAAATTGTATCGTATGTATATTTGGAATAATTCAAATCGATCCGTCTGAACAGTTTTTGAATAATTATATTCTTTAATAGAAATAATATAACACCTTCGATCGACTCGTCAATGGATTAAGATGATCCAACTAATCTTTCTATTCTAAGGATAAAAGGACAATTGCAACATTGTCTTCCAATCGATGGCCACAGAAACTAAACGAGATTCCATCTTTTTTAAGATCTGAAAGATATCAGCTTTTAACCGACGACGAGGACATTATTTAGTAAATCGGTAAGCTAGAATCGGATTGTCTCATTTTTATATTGTAATCGAGATCCTCGAGATAACAACGTAATGGACATTCACATCAGCAATTTCGAAACGCGATACTACGTTATACATTTCCATACATTTATATACATTTCCAGCGATAACCAGCTTTCCGTTTTATTTGATCCTTTTTTATGCGCATCACGTATTTTTGCGTTGGCAAGCTCGATGTGCAGCGGAGCTGCCTCTATTAACGGGGATTCCATTTTATGGTTTCTCGATGATTTACCCCAGCTCCCATTTATTCGACGTACCTACGTATTAAGAAATAGGTAACGATGAAACGTCGTTACAGCGATCAATGGTGTTATGTATATCCTTCCCTGTATTTATAAGTGACTATAATAAGCGCCGAGAATAACATTAATACTGTAAATATGCTTAGAAGGAGCCACGTGTCGAATAATAATTTAATAACGGATAAACATTATTTTCGTACAAATTCCTTTCCAATTATACATGTATAACGTGTACGTGTATAGCTACATTTTAAATATTAATAATATATCGATGATATAATAATGTTAATATAAATAATTTAAAAGGATAAGACGAAGAACCGTGACAGACTAAAACGGTTAAAAATAAATAAATTAAAGTATCAACGAAGATCGTTGCTGATATAAACGTAAAGTGACAATAACATGGTATAAAAAGACACATCGATGTGTAGGTATAATATTTCACTCGTGCCGCCTAAAATATAATTTTTAATTCCGTCGAAACACGACGCTTTTTTGTATGAATAATCTCGATCGATTGCTGGCAGTTAGCGGAAAGATTTGATAAATTCATTCGTTCGATGAATTAATTCGCGACACGCGTATCAGCATGTCGCAAGTGGTCGCGATCAATGCAATCAGATTAATGGATTTACACGGTCGGCGAGCACAAAACGTTTTGGATATTTTTTAACAATCAGATCGCAACGTCCCGCCGCCGTTAATGGAATGCAGGAAATGGAATTGTTCCGAAAGGTAGAGCTTCCTTTTTTCATCCTGTCGCAAATTAAAAAAAAGCAGATTGTCAGTATTGCCGATCCGGACAAATCGGCGTTTCTGACAATGCAACGTAAAATAATCGAAACCTCGGTTGTTATTCTGCTTTATATCGAATGTATCTTGAATGCCGGTATCGGATGCACGAAATCGACGGCACTGTGTGATATTACGTACAAAGATACGTCCTTTTGTGGTAGCTCTTCTCGTACGATGGACAATCATTTACCAATAAATTGTTTGGAAGAGTTCGTATCGTACATAAAGAAATAAATACGAAATATCGTTCATAAAATGAGCGAGAGAAATTGTCAAAATAATACGAGCAGTACAAGGAAGATAGGAAATGGCAGATCTATTTTTATATAAGTCTACGCAATATAGAAATGACAGGATTAAAAGAAAGTATATTACTCAATGACAACAGATTATTCTCTCTAGCCACCAGTATACTCTTCGCATTAAGAAACTTTGAAAATTTCGTTTGCTTCATTTTGTACAGAATATCGCACGAGACAAGATCCAGCAATTCAATTTCAATTTCATAATGAAGAAGTAAAATCCTGTTAACAAAACCCGATGAAAAACTTGATGAAAAATGACATACCGTCTTTGAAAGGTCCGAATCGCAACAAGCTCATCTCATCAAGCACCAGCGATGTTCCACGGTAGCGACAGTAGATCAACGAGTATCCCGAGACAGTTCACCGGTATTCACCGGTACTGGAACAGGCTGGCGAAAACAAGGTTCATGATGACGCGGTCGAACTGTATGCGGCGTCATGCGAAATAATAAGGCCGGGCCGAAAGGTTGCCCGTTAAGTCGTTCCTCATCGTCGCGATACCGTTCGTCACTTTCCACGCGGAAGTTCTTTGTTCAATCAATGGCCCGTTTCACCGAGTCCTGTTGAATATTCACGAAACGATCCCACGAAGACTAGCAGCGACGTGGATTTGCATGGAGCGATTTTATTGCGCGTCGTGTACTCGCGAGCCGACGACAGGTCGACCTGGACTATCTCTAGAGCTGCGTTTCAAGCGATAAGGCCGAGAGAGAGAGAGAGAGAGAGAGAGAGAAAGGTAAGGACGTCTCGCAGAAGAAGATTTTATCGAAGGTCTGCGAGTCGATCGATGAACATGGCTCTTTTATCCAGCTCAGGTTCGAGAGCAACGTCGAGACGCCTCTTCAAATTCTACGATTCGCCTGACTCATAGGACAAAGAGAAATCTTTTTCACGAGTCGCTGCGCCAGTAAACGACCGCCTGTCCTTTGTTTCCTGCCGTTCGATCGTCGTCTCGTGACAAACCACGCGGTTTCACACGTGAGCTCTTTTAATCGCGAGACGTTCGACGGTCAGCTGAAATGGCCTGGAACCAGAGTTTCGGTGCAATCGATCTAGTCGGACCGCAGAGGTGACCGGTTGATCGGTGTGCCGTCTGAGTTGCAGACTTCGTCAGGTGGTTAATGACCAGTCCACACGTGAAAAACACATTCGTTAGCGCGATACGAGGGTGGGAACAGTATTTAAACAAGCTTCTTTGATCAACGATAGCCCGTACGAACTCAATTTAGAAGGCGATTAGTAATTAATCAACCAACGACCACGTTGCGATCTCCGCGCGTGTCTACTTTCACACTGTCAGTCTATTACGCTATGAACGTTACCTTACACTCTATAGCACACGCTAGAAGAAATTGAAAGATTAGAAGTTTTCTCTTATTGGTAGCAGATATGATTTGCCTGTTTGTTTTCCTCGACGATGCACTTGAACCGTATCGCGTGACGGTACATCTTCCATCGATCCACCGAGTACAGCTAATCCAACGAATCCCACTAACGCGGCCTGATATCGTAAACTGTCCACCGCGAGTGTAATCACACCTCGGAGACCGGCGCTTCGCGTTATTACGTCTATTTAATGTACTTAGCAGTCTCTCTACTTAATCACTCCGCGTTGATGATTCCACGCCTTCGACGAAACGACGCCACGTCTTTTAGGCGGAGACGGTCGTGGAGCGTCGCTCTCTGTCTTATCAGTCTTTCAACGCGTACGTTCACTTTTCCGCATCACCGTGTTGTCACCGATCTTTCATGTAGCCACGAATGAAAGCTTCGCGTAAGAGGAGTGTTCGATAGAGAATTCGATCGAAGAGATTCCACAAAACTCATCGACAAGATCTAGACATGCGTGACAGCGAAAACTACAGAGAAATGAACACAGAAGGCCGTAAAGAGTCTAAAGGTTGACGAAGTGGATGAGCTACAGCGAACGATCCATTGACTGCGACATGGAGAAGAGGCGTCGCGCCATTAACTAGCGTAACTCGTGGAAGAATGTCGAGTGGCAAAACCACGTACGGCCGTCTTCGTCAACGGTATCCGGTGCACTGGAGCTCGACCTGGTCGAGCTGTTTACATCGTGCAAGAACGTGGCCACCACACCTTGCCGGGCTTCCGTCACTTCAATTATACCAACACACCGGAGCCATCGTGAACTATCCGCTTCGCACAACGACGGGAGAGCACCTTTGTGACCAACAGAGCGGCACTTGATTGGCAGTGAGCGCGCGACATGGTGTGTCGTGCTCGTACCAAGCTGAGAATAGACCGGTATCGATGCACAATCTATAGGGACTGAACTGACGCAAATAGGCTGTAGTACTTGCAGACCATCGCGGGGAGGAAGGTCATGGGATCTCGATCGTGCTGATCGATCCAACCGAGACATTTCGTCGCGTGTCCATGCGATTTTCATATCGTTTTCATGAGATTTCGTATTATTAGTAGCTTTCGTATCATTTCGCTGTTAGTGAAATGGAAGGATTGCGTACACTGGCACACGAAAATATTCAGAGACTCGGTATTATACAATATAATATTAGGTTGTCCGGAAAGTTTCTTAAAAAGTTTTAAAAGGAAACAACGGATGCACGACATTTTTTCTTTCATATTACTTTATCGAATTACGAATGATCGTAATAATAGAAACGGAAGAAAATGGATCATACGCGATTCAGTACAATGATAGAAGTCGAAAAACGTCGTGCGTCCTTGTTTCCTTATAAAATTGTTTCCTTATAAAACGAAAGAAACTTTTGCGGACAACCTAATATTATGTGGAATATTTATTACGAATAGTTCATTACGAACTTTGCCAGTGTATTGCGTTAAGAAGTTCTAACGAAATATGAAGCTTGTGTTTGACTTGACGTCGACGTGTTATTGAATTTATTGTAGGTCGATTTCGTCTAATTTCTCCATATACCGATATAATAGAGTCACGCATAAAAACCGTAAACACGTGTGATTACCTTATATCAACACGTATCACGACCATCATCTCGTCTAATTTTGTATCAGACTAAAAGAAAGAGTATTGACATACATGTCTGACGCATTTCACGTTTTCGCTATAACTTTCTAACGAGGCATTTACGGACTTTCCGCTACGTTATATTTTCATCTTATTTTTAGCTACGGAACAGGTTGGCAAAGTTTGTGCACTAAACTGCGGCACACTTTGTATATAAATATATCATGTGCGTTGAAGGAAACTTTCTGAAATTTTATTAACGCTACAAGCAGACTATCTTGATTACGCTTTTACGAAGAATCACGGTAATTTTTTAAAAGTGTATAGCTGTAGATCTGGAAAATTAAGATCACGATCATATTGGAAATCCTAAAATTGTCACGGAGAAAAGAGGTCTTTAAAAGACTGCTTATTAGGCAAGATTCAATTGGTTCGTCAACGTCTGATCGCTTACTGTCCCAAAATATTGCAATCTCTTCGCTACTCTTCGCCAATCCAGAGCATACTTTCTCGTTTCACGTGGGCTGATATCAAATTAGACATGACACATATTATCTGTTACATTGATACGGGGAATTCAGCGTATTAGACGTTGTATTGGGCGCGTGTGTTTAATAATAATCCTGGCTGGGACAACGTGCGAGAAAATAGTCTGTTGCGGGAACTTTTTTCAAACCGAATTACTCGTCGATCGATTTACAACCGAAGTATTAAATTAAAAAGTGCAGGTTGAACTATCAACGATTTAACTAATAACTGGTAGGATGGTTGGAAATTGGTGGAATTGTTTGTTATAACGACGTTAACGGATTAAACCGATGACACAAATTTCACTGTCGTAAACACAACAGATACCGCTTGTAACTCATTCTGTGTCAGAGGAAACCGGTTCCTGTGGGTATTCTTAGGTTCAAACGTAATGCAATATTCTTTAAATGCACGGTGAATCGTGAAATTATGCAAATGCCATGCATGTTCCCCGTAACTGTTTCAGTCGTGCAAGTAACGCGCGATAATTGCACATCTTAGCTGTTCGAATTAATCGCGACGAAAGCTCGCTCGCTGGTACGGCAACTGTGGCACTTTCGAAATTAATTCATAATCACGTCGTGTTTAGTAACGCTTTACCTTTCATACTAAACGCGTTGCATAGCTGAACACACCTGTAATACGTAATTACTAATCAATTCTAACGCGCGCCTCTTCCATCCATAATACGACACAGGCAAATAACAATGGAAAGCAGTTTGCGTTTGAATTGATATATAATATCGAATACGATTCCTCGATAATTATATATCTGCTGCGATCGATTTATATTAATTAACTGTTCGAATTGTACAAAAATCAGATACTGAAAAATATCAATCAATTAAAATTTACCTGTCAAGTACATCTCTGATATCATAACATCGTTGATAAATAATAATGTTCAGAATAAACAACGACTCTCCTTAGCTACTATTATAAATAGCTGAATGTCGTCGTAGTTAGCGATAAACATGACAAATATTTCAATTAGAGCATTGTGATCAGTTTTGCACACTCCTTACGCACACGAGTGACGAATACGTTGGTCGAACATGCTTCACGTGTTATACAAGCTTTACCTAAACGCGTAAATTTTATGTATGCACAGACTTAAAACGCAAAACGTATTGCATCGTCGAGCGAGAAAAAGTGCACGGACTTTCCTTCGAGAATGACCAGGATGTCTTTAAATGGTAATTCAAGTTACCTTCTTACGAACAGAGCGAAGAAACAGGGAAATGTTCACCTAAAACGTTAATAGCCTAGTTAATAATAAAACAGAAGGAAAGTTTACTTTTTATGTAAAATTGCGTTTTTACCATGTTTGGAAATTACCACTTAAAAGATCAGAATTTTACCGTTTCGGGCTTTAAATTTGCAAACTGTCCTCGTTTATTTGACAATTCTCACAAGAAAAACTAAAATGTCTGGGAAAAGATTTTGACCGGTTTTAAATTTGCCATTGCTTGTGATTCGACGAAAAACGAGACATTCTAGACCGATAAGATTCTAGTTACTGGAACGTGGGATTTGAAGTTGAAAAACAAGGCTTTGTGTGTCAGTTTCCTTCAGCTAATAATGTTTCCAATATTTTCGGCGTATTTGCATGGATCATGCATCGCGTGGAAGATATGCAAGAGTGAGAATCCGACCAGAAAATCCAGCTTTGCCTGCAAGTGTACGCAAACATCTTCCACAGGCAAATTAGAATATTTCGTCCGGTTCAAGACAGAACTTTAAATTCTCCGGTAATTCTAGAAAACTAGTAGTTCTTCCGACTGGAACGAAATACGAGAAAAATGTATATATAAAGGTTTAAAGCGAAAAAATAACAGGGAATTATGTCCACGTTGGAAGCCAAGCTTCAAACCAACTATACGAGATCCGCGAACTCGATGAAAGGGTATTAGAGGTCAAAGCACTCGGAGACTCCTTCGAATCCCCGAAGTGATCAGAAAATCGTAGAGCAGCCTCTTTCACGAAACGTAATCGGACTGGAAGTCAAAGACGTACGAGTAAGGAGATATGCCTTTCTTTCATGGAACGAGTAAAAAGAGCGAAGAAAAGGGAAACTGCTGCAGACTGTACGAGTAGGAGAAATTATCGAGGCGCTGACAATGGGCCAGTTTAGGGAGAATCGGGCAAGCATCTATAGCTGACAGACACGCGAGTAGATTTATCGTGCGACGCAATCTCTTCGTTTCTTTCTTTTGCCTGAAACGCGCGTGATCGTGTTCCTTGATAATGATGTGCATGGATCCGCTTTTCAGTTAAGTATGAACACTGCAGGAATATCGAGACCTTTGTGCGCCACGCAACGTTTCGTTGTATCGATCTCCTGAAGATTCACGAAGCTTTTGCGCGTTATAATGTTACGATATTACCATTTCCCATGTCACTTTCATCTTGGTATCCGCTATTTGTGTATCTCTCTTAATAACTCTCATGAAATCTTTGAAATTAGGACTTAGGACTCTTTTACGAAATGTTTCAAACAGCGATTACAATAACGAAGAACACATCCAAGACGATGTGATTTTGCAACTTGAGTCTCGCGAAAGAGAATTTGCAATTACTTACGTCTCGATCCAATAAGAATAAATTTCAGGTTAAATTATATCGCAACTTTCTTGGAAGAAGAATACGATTGGTATGGAAAAACAGCGACTACCTGCACTACCAGCAATTATTTACTCAAGCCAAAATATAGTTTCGCTGTTGTACATTTTACGATGTTTGTTCATTTCATATCTTGTTGAATACAGTTCGGTGGTTATGTAGAGGTGAGTTGAACGAGAGTACATAGGCAGGTCGAATTTGTAGAACGAGATACGAATGTGTGCCAAGGGCAATAATCTTTGCAATGTATCAGCCAACTATCCGGTACAATAGCGGCTCTCACGATGATTACGCTAGCCCAGCCCACGGACATCATTGGATCAAATAACACGCGTGTTCAGCACGACAACTGCCGCGTCGAGCAATTTCTGACGGCGACGTGGATCGACGGAAACTAAATACGCTACGTAATTCGGGATAATTACTGCACAATGCTGGCCGATGTTTCTGTACGGATACATAATGGATCCGTTGTTTCCCGGGCAATTATTTCGCTAACCGGGCTAATCAGATCACCAATAATTTTGCGTGGTTTTTGTAGCTTGAGTAAACTGGGTGGACCACGTGCAATTTCTTTGAAATTTTGGGACAACTTTATCGCTTTGAAACATTTCAGATACATCAGATATATATGAGAAAGATCTTTGGTTCCTCGACTATCGTTGTAATTTATTTACTTTAGAATTCTTTTTATTTGCCTTGTTTAGCTTTTTGAACTTTTTGTACCTTTTTAGTACACTTTCTTAGATCTTTTCTGTATTTCTTTTCATTTTTTGCTATTATTTTCTATACTTTTATACGCCTGTTTATTTGTTGTATTTATGTTTTTTATGCCTTCCCTCTACGTTGTGTTTTTTAAAAACTGCAGTAGCTTTCCGACACCCCATTTAAAAAATTTTGTCCTTCCATGTAGGATACTACTTCACGAGGACTCGAATTGATTGGAACTATTGTTTTATCCATTTCAGGAAGGCTATTCTTCCTATTTTTCCTTTAATTTTTTGTTTTTTTTTTTGAAAAACTTCCATCGCTAAGCAAAAAGTTATCTGACGAAATAAAAATTAAATTTCTTAAGCGCGTTACACGATACACGTTACGAACATGAAAGGTAAATTTATTTACTTATAAATATACATGTAAGTAGGTATACGTATAAAGATGATTTGATAAGAACCAGACTCTTTTAATTAAATTGTGTTTGCATTATCTTCGATAAATTGTGCAAATTCTCACTCAAAATTCCACGCGATATTGTACTAAAAAAAATTTTTTCTAATTAATTTAATTACAAACTGCTGCATACAAAGTCGCGCAATTCCTCTTCAAATAATCTACATGTCATAATATTCCACTCTGAAGCCCATAAAAATACTATTTAATAGAGCTATTAATGAGCTTCCTTACAAAACACTTCGGTTATTCGATGTACACTGCCGGTCATAAGTATTACGACACCTACTTACTTACTTTTAGGGGCTTTCATTTTCCAAGTATTTTAATATAAATCTATTATTTCATCCGCAGTATACATGCGCATTATTACGATTAGACTGCAGATATTTATTTGTATATGTAATTTTATACTTTTATAAACTATAAATATTTTTGTACCGCTAGAAAAATGGAATTCGCGTAGAGATTTAGATACTTGAACCTCCCACTAAGTATCATATCGAATGTTTCACTTTGAACGTTTTACATGTTTTTACGCTTTATGAGCATTCTGTGCATTTTTACATTTTTTTATACATGCATAAATATCGCAGTCTACGTAAGTTTCACGTAAGAGTTGCATTACGTAAAGTTCATATGTAAAAGTTACAGTTTTATATAACGTTTCGCGTAAAATATCAAATAAAGTAAAAAATTGGGTTCTTCTGAATGTAATCAACAGGTGTCTTAACCTTTACCGTGGACAGTGCATGTGATATATAATAGTCAATATTATAGTATCTGAACTCCAACACGTACATTCCTTGCCAAATCCATCCAAACACTCTGCATACCTACTCGCTTGATATTTCACAAAGATACCAGAAAAATACAAAAAAAGTCTATATGAAGCCTCTCAATTCACATCACTCTCCGTATTAACGCAAAACCGCTCGCACACAAAACAGTTGAGGCGTTCCACGTCACCAGCACGTCGATTTTCACGGTGGAAAAATAAGAGAGCCGGCGACGAACCTGACGAAACAACAAAGCACGCGCGAAACACGCGTCGTCGTTAGCGGCGGAAGCACGCCAGCAGATCTTAACTATTCAATGAACGTTCGTCCATTCACCGTGTCGGCTCGTGACGCGATGTTTTCCGTTCTGCGCGAAACAATCGCACGGGCGAAAAGCTCGCCTCGCGAGCCAAACCAACCACCGATGCACGAGCTTTGCATGCACGAGACAAAGCTGAGCTTGGTTCGTAACCACTTCTCCAGCTGCTCGTCGTCGGTAACCTAATAACGATAATCGATTAACGAAGCATCGCCACTCGATCATTCTGGGTAGCTTCGTGACTAGGGTTTACACGTTTAGAGGGGCATCCAGTTTTTATGAAACACCGATGAAACTCTTCAACGTGATATTACGTTATAGAAACGCGGATGGAAGCAGCTTCGTCTGCTTATACAGGCTGTCACAAAATATACGCCAATACCAGTAGATATTTCTAGCGTGAAATCAATCGTTTGTAAGTGGAAGGATAAACTTCATCCGGAATTGTCCTATACGAACTGTTTTCCTTGCTTTAACGTCTCAAGCCATCTTTAGAAATATCCCCAAAATATTTTTAGCTACTGCAGTCGTTGCACATCGTACAGGTGAATTTTCTTCTGACGAGGGGTAGCTTGATATTGCAGGAAACTATGGTAATGCTTATGATAATTTGAGAGTAAGGATTTCTGTGATTAGGAAATTCCAGAGTAAGCGTTTCTATTTTGTATAATTTGCTGGGCTATAATTTGTACTTGAGTTTTGTAGAAAGTTTTTGAAATTTTAGGAGGCTGTTGAAAGCTGTACAATTCCGGATTTAATTTATTTCCAATATCCGTTACAACTTCTGAAATATTCAATAGTCTGAAGAATCAAATCCTATCGATTGCTGTTTCTACACATCTCCAAAGCTATTTTATCATGGCGCAACAGAAAAGAATAGAATTACTGATATTCTTCGCTCTCCGAGACTTACAGTTCTCCAGATTAAATCTCTAGATCCGCCGGTTGATTTTCTAAATCGAATTTTCACGCACTGTCCAATGCTTGCAATAGCCCGAGCGTGTTTAAAACAAAGTTTAGTGCAGCTAAGACAGAATTAAAAGACCATTATCGCGATCGAAAGTTTCCGTTCAAAATAATAATCGCTTCTTCTGCAAGAAACTACGTTATGTTCAATTTCATTGTTGGCGCTAGCGCTTCAATTAACTGGAGTGTTCCGTCAATCGGATAACCCGAACTTTCCATTGATCCTATTGTTCTTCCCGTGAAATTGCATTAGCAGTATAAAGTACGGGCACCGCAAAGCCCTAAGACCTTCTCAACAATTGTAATCGGATATGGGACTTAACAACAGCCGTGATGGCAATCTTTATTAAACAAGTATTTCGCAAGTTTCTGTGGGGTTACTGGTAGCAAGGCGTTGCCGTGGTGCGTTTAAACCGATGCAACGTCTAAGTTTCCTTTCAGACGATACCGTCGTGGTAAATCGAATTTTCAACAACCGAGTTACTTGAATTATTATTCGTACGTAAAATGTGCTCACTGATCTTGAAACAGTCCGCGACAAAGAGAGGTAAGTGGAACGATTAACAGTTTGATCGATCAGATGATATTTCAACGCGGTCGAAATGTGCAGAGAAATTTCTGACGAAAACAGAAATATTTCACGAGTATATTAATTAAACAGTATATTAACAATTTCGTAGTCTTCGGATCATTTTCGGTCCAATATGATCCTATCTTGACAGGAAACTCTTCCAATTTTAAAGAAAACAGATATAGGTAGATACATATAAGTATTACAACAATTTAAGTTCGCGAAGATGAATGATTCAAATAAAGAACTAAACCAAATAGAATCTATGCTTTCATTTGTCACGAGCATATGCGTTAAATCGTTAGCATACGAAATTTCTCGTTTCGATTCTGTATCGAATGTTCATTCTTCTCAGATTTGCGAATATTTTTTAATGAAAAGACAGCTTACGTAAAAAAATAATACAAAGCTAGAAAACTATAGGATGGTTTAAAAGAGCTTAATTTGGAAATTAATTCCAATTAAGCTTAATATTCTATTTAAGAAATGTCCGTATAATTGCGATTAGCGAAATAGTTGCTTCGTAGATTTTATCTTGCAGATACGTATTTTATGTCTTCGAATACATTTGAACATTTAAAAGCAGGTGCTGTTTTACAAACAGATACTACGATTTGCTAATTTCGCCCATGAGTTCGTGCAGCTTGCTGATAATTACCGAAACTAATTACATGTGGCCGTTATCAGGAAGGCACGTCGAGGAGAGGGTTTAGTTATCGGTCGGACGAGCGTAGATGATAATGGAGTGCGTGTGCCTAAGTAGAAAATTACACTAATTTGGTAACGATAATGGTATCTAATGAGATTTGGCATTAATTTACGGAACGATACCAAACAACCGACTTGTATCGAGATAAGATATTTAGCCATTAATTTGGACCATGTGATAAGAGCTTATTAACTAGCGGTTACGTTAACCTGCTAATAATTTGCGGAATAATCATGAGAATTGAAAATGTCGGTTCTATTACATGTATGTATATTCGCACGAAGAATACGTTCCGTGTGTGAGTACTGTCAACTTTGAACGCCACTACGTATTTCATTATCGCCTCTATATTCTATGTTTCACATACTTTGAATTTTTCAAATGGTTAAAATTCGTCTTTTTCCTTTTTCCAATACGGCGCTATTATTTCTTGACACAGTAGATATTGCTTAATACAATCTTAACATCGTCTTAGAAATTGTTTTATAAGCGACAAGAGTCGTATGATTATCAAGATTCTATGCATCGTCCATATTTTAATCCGAAGAAAATACATTTTCAAGCACGCTTACTAAGAATATAGGAAGATCATTCTTCAATAACGATATCAAATTATCGTATCAATCACAAAATTTCAATACCAGGTACATTATTCATACTCTACATTACCCGATACATAATATGTAAACGAATAAACAAATGTAAAAGATTAGCAGAATCTTTTTCCGTTCAAAGGAGCACAATGACTTCATCTTTTTTTTTCTCGAAACGACGTTTCGTTCGTCGAACTATTTTTCGACGAAACACAATACCCTGAAACGTAAGCGATCGATAAGCAAACACGCTTCTGAGATCTTTCACGCGTTTCATCGGCAAACCTCAACTGTTTTCCTATAAACGCGCAACGAAGAACGAACCAGCAGCTTCCACGCCGCCCGTTCGAGATTGCTCTTTTCATTAGCAGTATTCGTCATCCTCGATGCGTTTTCGAATGCGAATTAACAACTTCTTTGTTACGGAACAAACAGATCACTGTGTCATGGTGCATGAGATTCTCGGTGGTATATAAGAGCGGATCAGACCATCGCGAATCAGACAAAGACTCGACTGCGATTTCGTCTGAGCTTGTTTTCGAAGCCGGTAACATGGAGAAAGGTGTGCTACTCTTCTGGATCATCTGGTTGGCGATTGTAATCGTCGACGCGAGGCCGTTTCCTCAGCAAGAAAGTTGTGAGTTCAAGCTAAAACTGTAACGATAGATTAATTATTTACATATCGTCAAATGTTAAATCAAATTCTGGCGAATGGCTGGCTGAAAATTGTAGCCGCGTAGTTTCGAGTGTCTCGAAATTTGAAGAATTTGCGATTAATCGCGTACTTCAAGACCTGAAGATGTCGTTTCTTTAGTTCCATAATTGCGGAGTGCTCGTAGAAGACGCTGTAAGTTTTTGGAAATTGAAAAATTGAGAAATTTCGATCCTTTATTGGAAAATGTTCTACCTGCCGATGAGAATACCGCGGTATGGAATTTAAATGGAATTTCCCTTTCTAAATAACTATTAATAATGCTGGAAGATGGTGTCACAACCTCGCCTCCACAGAGAAAAATACAAATACAATACAAAAACTGGTTCGTTGTTTCTCGGCTATTGTTTACGCCATCAGTCTAAATCAATGGAACGTTAAGTTTCCTTTGTAACTTGGTGCATGCAGGATTTTCTTCAGATACACATCCCTTTTTCATAAATTTGGACCACATTAACGTACGAGCTTTCGTCTTCTCTTGAAAAACCCGTTTCTTGGCGCTTGCTGTGTTCTCTACGTTATTGAAGTTATTTAGACTATAAACTTTTTCCCTTTCTAAATAACTATTAATAATGCTGGAAGATGGTGTCACAACCTCGCCTCCACAGAGAAAAATACAAGTACAAATACAAATACAATACAAAAACTGGTTCGTTGTTTCTCGGCTATTGTTGATGCCATCAGTCTAAATCAATGGAACGTTAAGTTTCCTTTGTAACTTGGTGCATGCAGGATTTTCTTCAGATACACTTCCCTTTTTCATAAATTTGGACCACATTAACGTACGAGCTTTCGTCTTCTCTTGAAAAACCCGTTTCTTGGCGCTTGCTGTGTTCTCTACGTTATTGAAGTTATTTAGACTATAAACTTTTTCCCTTTCTAAATAACTATTAATAATGCTGGAAGATGGTGTCACAACCTCGCCTCCACAGAGAAAAATACAAGTACTAACAAAAACTGGTTCGTTGTTTCTTGGCTATTGTTTACGCCATCAGTCTAAATCAATGGAACGTTAAGTCTCCTTTGTAACTTGGTGCATGCAGGATTTTCTTCAGATACACTTCCCTTTTTCATAAATTTGGACCACATTAACGTACGAGCTTTCGTCTTCTCTTGAAAAACCCGTTTCTTGGCGCTTGCTGTGTTCTCCACGTTATTGAAGTTATTTGGACTATAAACTTATTTTCTCCCGCGATACGTTTTCATAACCTAAACAACAATACAGCGAAGCTTTTGACAAGAAATAAACGTAAAACATCGTTTTGTGAAAAATAACAGTGAATGCGCGCGACCGTAGTGAAACAGTGGTAAAATGTTAGTAATTTAATTTCTCGTTTCGACGTGCAGATGACGACGAAGTACTTGTGCCGAAAGATACCATACGTTATCCAAACACATTTTGGTTGGGCAGACCTTTTTACGACCAAGACGATTATGGTGGTAATACCGATAGGAGAGCATCTACTTTATCGTACGCTAATGTGGGGTAAGTTAACAAGATTTTATCGTTAATTAAGGATAGCAGTAGAAACTACATCGATCGACTGTATAAATTGAAAAATACAGAAAAGCGAGGATATTAGGAACATTATTGAAAACGTAAAATTAGAAACATCGAACGAATAAATAGTAATCAATTATTCCTTTTCCCGGAAATCGATCAAGCTATATTTATGGGGACTTAATTTAGTTTATTTATTTTGCAACTGCGTTTGATTGACAATTAATGTTTTTTTGACGAACGTATATGAAATGTTAATCGTGATACGATATACCTGTATATGTGTTATTTAATTTTATGGACGAAGTAATAGAACGTCGTGGCATAACATATATGTAATATTTTTAATTGAAATGTTTCTTGTTGCAGAGCTGGATGGGGTCGCTAAAAATAACGTAGAGTGCATCATAAATTTATATCAATTTTCACGTTAAATTAATACCATAGTTGGTAAATTACCGGGCTATCATCGAGGACGACGAAACTGTCACCGCAAATTAATAATAAGTCACTAATACGTACAGATTGTCTTGTTTAACAGAATTTTGTATTTTCGTATCGACCAATTAACATTTAACCGTCCAATTAATATTTCCCGCGCATCACGTGCTTCCAAATTGTACGTCAAATAATAGCAAACAAAACTGACATGAATCACTCTTTCGTAAATTAAATTACATTCGATGCTCGAGATTGATGGAAATGCATATAGTCCTTGGTTGAAAGATACGCGAAACGATCGATCAAACCGACGCAAGGATCCTCGATCGCTAAATAGCAGGCAAATATTTACGAACGCTAGGCCACTGACAGCGATTCTACATAAGACATCAGGCGTACTCCGAAATATCGGTAGATTTATTTAGCGACGGCAGAGGATACAATGAGCAATCCAATTTTAATCCCACCGCTGCTAATTTTGTCGTCGAAACTATCTGTGGAATCCGTGATTCTCAGAGATCTTACATCGAGCGATTGTTATTCCTTTCCTAATAGTAATAATATAGCGTTAAGTGCTTAAGTTAAGAAAATTGTTGTATCTGCGATACGAGGACGTTTAAAAAGTTTATAGCTTAATATACTTGATAATGCGCGAGAAGAACACGACGAGTCTGTTTCTGTTAATCTCTTCGTTTCGAACAACTTTTTAAGTTTATACATATATGTATCCTGAAAACAGGCGACGTAGAAATTTTTGAAAATAAATCGACCACTGCGGAATTTAACAGAACCCCGTGTCTAATAATTGCTGCAAACATGAACTCTAAGGGAAGTTTACTAAAGCTCCCGCGGTTTTTATCGATCATAACCGTAAAAGTCTTAAAACGCCTCAGTATAAGTGATTATAGCTGGGGAAAAAAAATCTCGAAAGGAGCTACCGTGGTAAAATAAACTATGCAGAAGCCACAGAGATCATAACCCAGTACGTAAAAAGCTACCCTAAAGGTACTTTAGGGTCTAGAGCATCCTTAAAACTCATTTCGAGAAGGAGAGGCGATAAAAAGGCTGAGGTCGATCTCTAAGACTCCAAGTGGAGCGCAGTAGAGAAAAATTCGTCTCGATAATTCCAGAGCTGGTGAAATCCTGGCACGGCGGCCTGATGTATCGTTTCTATGCTTCATGGGACAAGCTTCACAAAAGACGGGGCGATTACGTCGATTACCACGATTATGGCGACCCTATTCCGAATTCTTCGGCCGGCTCTCTGCATCTTACGTATGAGAAAGACTCGTTCCGTGCTCAGGGGAATCCGAACCGAGTGGTCCAGAATTATGGCGACAGGTTTTCGCTGTTGGATTCAGACTGTAAGAGGAAACCCTCGGGGAATTTGCAGAGCTGGAAAATTCAGCAGACGATCGTGAAGCGACATTCGATAAAGGAAATTGACATCTTCTGAAATCGAGAATCAGTGATGCTTATTTGAATAGTAGCAACTTGGACGATAGTAAATGATAGTAAGCTTCATTACCATATTCCTCGGATTTGAGGGCTCTTGATTTTTTTCTACAGAGTTAGTTGAATTCCGCAAACACCATGATTGAAGAAACGATGTTCCAATGATACGAATAGTTTCTACAAATAATTTCTCTCAGTTTCGTACACTTCCGACGAAAGAACCCATAAAACCATGTAACTATAATTTAGGCTAACTTTCTTTCAAATTCTTAAATTTTGCGGAATACATAGCGATCCTAAACTTGCGGAACTTCGATACCACATAGCTATCCGTGGATCGTGTTGCTTCATACTAATGTGCTTGAAAACGTGTTTTGCTAAGGAACCGAGGAGAGCGAGAATTTATCCGAAATAGAAAATGAATTTATCTGTTTTAGTGCTAGCTGTCTTTAACGATGGAATATGATATTTATTCGAGCACAACGTATTGTATAATAGTTCATTAGTAAACAGATTATTGATTCCATAAACTGAACAATGCTCGTCATTATCGACGGTTCTCCGACAATATTCATGAATTTGCCTCGAGTGAATTAATCAGTGACCAACGTTGTTTGAGAGGGTGGAATATTGAATTCATCTTGTTCAGACATAGTACAAGCTATATATGTATTGTCACAGCTTTAGATGGAGGATATTTTTTACCTACGTATATCTTTGAAAGTGTAAGAATATTTTCCAATCAGTTGTACAACTTCGTTTATTAAAATGCAATTACCTAACGTGTATTACAAAAATATAATTAAAACTTTCGTCCTGCAAGAACATCGTCGCAGACCCAATCAGAACTCATACGAATTCTAATTACACTTTGGAAACATCCTCGCATTCCTCGTCGTCTTTTTTGAACCGAGCATACATATATTAAAACCAGATCAACCATTCGTAATCACCTTCTAAAAACAACAACACGTGTTCGTAAATTCCAACATCCATTATTTTACTATTCGCCTTTACAACCTGATTGAAATTGCTTAAGAAGAATACAGGGAATATAATTGTTGCGAATATAAGAAACTAATATAGGAATTATAATTGACGTAGTTGTTGAAAGCACATATTTGTAGAGAGAAATATATCCAGAATAAGAATAACATATATTTATATCAATAAATATATATGAATAAACGAAATAAGGAAACTCGAGCCACAATTACACAAGGATATAAATATAAAACCGAACTTTGCAATAGAGTCTTCAATTTAAATCTTTCTCAAACGAATGTTCAGCCCTGGTATCGATTGATAGCTAAGAATCAACATTGTATTAACGCAGTGTTTCATTTGCAATTTCTTTCGGTCAATTTATATTACTGCATTATTCAATTCCGAAGAAAAACCGTTTCCGTTTCTCGGAGAAACGAGATTCGCGCGACAGTTGTGCGGAACGCGAGCCACAGACCAGACGCATAAACAAGCAGTGATAGTTGAAGGTTTAATGAAACCGAGCAGCCCTTTTAATCGGGCGCGCAGTAATTTCCAAGGAGGAAATCTTAACGAGCCTTTTGTCTGCTTGGCAAGGTAGATAGGCGAAGGAAAAGGAGAAGGAAGAGCAGGCTGGTTCTCAAGGGGCTCGTAGCTCGGCGTCAGGTGAACCAGCTCGGATCTCGCAGGTCCCGCAACTCGTCGACTCGGTAACGCACGCTCAAACGGCCGCTTCTCGTGAATATTTAACAGGTTGCTAAGAGGATGAGCTTTCTTGAAGAGGCTCGTCCATAAACGTGGAAACGGGATGCCGCGTAAACGAACGGCCCGGCCGCTTTTCCCTTTTAATCCCTCGCCCCGCATTCACGACACTGTGAGATTATAACTCCAGCCCCGACACGCGCGACCAGTTTTTGTCCCTTTCTTTCCTTCGCTCTCCGCTTCCTGGATCTGTTTCTCCGAGCCTCGAGAGTGTCACACTTTTCATCACATGCCGCACTCTCGTTCTCGTTTCGACGGAAACAACGCGCGCCACGCTGCTTTCGCTGCGATTCCAAACATTCGTGTCGATTCTTTCCTCGTATCATTAACGATTCGGTAACAGAGACACAAATCTCTGAGATCTTCTTCTTTTTTATTTTTATTTTTTTTTTTTTTTGTTATTGAGGAAGACGCGGGATTTTATGCGATGCTCTTTGCACGTCGTTCTCTCAGTTTCAATTTCTACCTTTGGAACATAGACGACTGTCACGGTTTGCGTCAGATATGGGTTACGTCACGTAATTTTGGAATATTTAGTTGGAATTTGTTACGAACGTGACTTCTTTATTTTGACCCACTTTCGCATATAAAATAAGAATTGGATAACCTAAATCTAACCGAAACTGATACGGTTTCCTGCGACCCAGAAATATCAATTTAGAGTAAAGGAACTCGTATCGCTGGATTGATCACAGATAAATAAAAGGATCGATTTAAAAGCTATTGTATTATTGGAGACCGTTGCGGTGGAAAGTTGAAACAAATTATTCTATTTCATATTTTGTATTTACCCCGGTTATCCGTTCCTCTTCATATAGCGTTCATTTGTGTTTGCGTGAATTTTAAAACGTTCCCCGCGATCGCTTAATTAAATATGCACGTTAAATGTTTGTATCTGTTGCGCGTTATAGTTACTCAGCAAACAACCGGAATTTTCACAGAAGTATCGTGTCTTTATTCTCATTTTGCAGCGTTTCGCTGATATCACTCATAACGTAAACACGTTGTACAGGGAAAAAGAGCAGGATGAAAATTGATAATAGAACACTCGGATGTGGGAACGCCATTTTCACGTCAATTTAATGGAAATTAATGTTTTACGTTCTTTCGCGCGACGCGGATAATTCGTCAAATTCACACTTTTGTTTGCACTTCGGAGAGTCAGCCTTTTTTTGGCGGCCAGAACGCTTTTCATTTTCCATTTTAATTACAGCGAATAAAACTTTACGCTTTTTAATCTCGCCTGTGAATGCAATTAGGTACACGTTGTACAACCTTTTTAATAAAAATTATATCGCGCTTATACAGTTACTTTTTATAAAAAAGAAATGCACATTATATAAATGGAATAAACCTGGTTCTATATTTTCCCAGTTTTTTCAACGCAGAGAGTATATTATTACTTAGAACATAATCTATAGAATGGTAATTATTAATGATCCACAACAAGAATCATTTGATCCTATAATTTATATAACGCGTGTTTAAATAACGAGCAATATGTTTGTATCCAACACAGAACACGATCAACGTTTATAGCACGATTAAGCAAAGCAAATTTGCTCAAAAATTAAGCTGTTGCGTTACTCGATGCTGAATAATGAATATTCATCGACAATAAAACACGAGATATCTCATGATCCACCTGCAAGCAATAAGGTAGAAACACGAGATATCTCGTGATTCCTATGTAACGTGTTAACCATTCAACAAACGAGGGATTGGCGCGAGACATTGTTCTTCTGCCATTTTCAAACATTTAGATTTCAATATTTTCGGCCAATTTTTCCATTCTCTTCGATAATTACCTTTAATTTCATCTTCCAGAGACAAGGAAAAGCACAATCATAGATTTCAGTATCAAATTAAGACGTAAACCATCGGTATCCAAACTGAATAAATCCATTTTCTGAAAATTTGCAAATCTTAGCCATTTGTTTGTGAACCATTCTGGTTCTTCTTTTTTTTTAGGTATCATAAGATGGAGTCGATTATTTTGTTTCTCAACTGACTCATCTAGGCAAACATACTTCAAAGTCACACTTCTGCAATATTTACTAATTAATTAAAATTACACACCGCGTGTGCCTCTAATTACATTATAAGACCTTTCGTTAAGTCAAACTCTTCAAACTGTTGGCAATAAAAATACAAATCTGGAGGAAATAAATTCAGCACTAGGATTATCTTCGATTTGTCAACCAAGCAATTTTTGCCACAGAAACGATAACTTATAACGATAATAGCTCATTATGATTTATTTCTTTTGCTAAAAAAAAAAAAAAAAAATTATTAGCATGCTTTATATTTTTACGACGCGATTGTAATAAAAACGCGATATATAAGCCACCGTAGCGTCGCGCATGAAGAAAGACAAACGTATAGCAGCGAACCGCCTAGTGCAACAACTCGACGATCCGGCAAAACCCTTCAATGTGTGTTTTGAATATTCAACGCACGGCTCGCGTGCTGATTAAATGCAAATCGGATTAATCCTCCCTTCGGTTAGCCTCGCAGCCTCGACACGAACCTGCTAATTTGCTGCCGCATCCGATGACGTGGAACCCCTGGCTCAAGATTCGTTTCGTTTCTCCGATAACTTCGTTTTTGTTAGCATTAGTCAGAAAATCAGCTTGCGAAGAAGTTTTGTTTTGTGATTGAAGGTGCAACAAGATTAGTCACGGACTTCAATTTCATTTGGCGAAGTATTCTACAAAAAAACCGGAAAAAGAAAGAAGTAGCACCTTGAAACTTCTGCTTACGACACGTAAGAGCAGATCGAAGCGACCAAACGTGTAAGCGCGTGAAACTGACGAGCATCGCCGAACGGTGCACCCCTCCGCGGTTTTCTTAAGAAGCTTTTCTACAGATTTACAGAACGTTATCTGTAGATAGTGTCTCTCGTCCACATTTCAACGACAACGACAACGAGGCGTGGTAGACAAATGTATAAATTCTTGGAGGAAATTAAACTGTCGAACAAGATAGTGGATCGCCTTGCAATCGGAAAATAATTACGAAAAACACGAAAAAAGACACGATGAACTCCCGAAAGAGATTATAGCTGTTCGAACATGTGCAAAAAGATTTGTGTCGAAGTGATGGGTTTGAAGCAACGCTGAACGGTAGAAGATTGAAGGAAAATTGAATGCTCAAGAAATAATCTTGAGAAAATACGAGAAAGCCGTCATGTACATCTGAAAGAAATTATGGACATTCAAGACGCAAAAATATTTGTGTGTTTTTAAATAACAAACTGAAGATAAATCTGAACGTTAACGGGCCAAAATAAAATTTAACGCTCAACAAACATTCTCGAGGAAACTGGAAAAAACGGTAATGAACACCTGAAAGAAATGACGATCGTTAGTGAAGGTGCGTTTGAAGTCACCGTATCGCAACGAGGCGTCAAACGTAAATCAACGTTTCACGGTCGCCGATTCCAGAGTCCGGTTTAATGAAATTCTCCAGAGAACACGTTCCCATAATGTTGAACGCGTGTCACGTCCCGCGGATGCGAGCTAAATTTCTCGTCCGCACGGAAGGAAGACGAATCCCTCGTGTGCTCGCGAAATAACACAGACGCCCGTCATGAAAATTAAGTCGTTGGCTCGACGAGGTGTCCGCAGTTTCCCTACGTTTCCAAGCCGAGGACGAACGACCTTCAATTGGGACGACCACGTAACTTTCGTCGCGACAAAAAATCGTGCTTCGCCTTCGTCGGCTGATCGAACGAACTGCTAATTGCTTTTCTAGTCAAATCCACGGATAACGTAGCGCCCGCTCGTTTAATCAGCCAATTACAAAAGAGCCTGGCCCGAGCAGACGTGGCGAAAATTTGGAAATATCAGAAAAGTTTCGCGCCAACGAGTCTCCTCGAAGGTTAAACATCCGCTACGACTTCCGGGATTTTCAGAGTTCAATGAATGAGCTTGCTCGATTCAATTCGAAACACGTGTGCGATACGTGCTCGCCTATGTATTGAGAAGCGATTATCATAGAGGACTGTTAAGGTATTCCGACGATGAATGTGAGCGGCAGAATCGATAAGTCGTTCGAAGATAGCAGCTTGCAGCGTACGCGCCGCCAAATCGGCTAACTGCAGAAAGCAAAAAGTAGAAAACATCGATGGAATTATACGAGATGAGCGTGGATCGAGTTCTTCGACACTAAAGTTTTCAGAAATTTCAGAAAGTTAGAACGTCTGACTCGTGAATTGCTCGTGTAAAGATCGCGGGAAAAGAGCAGGAACAGCACGGTTTTGTGCGATTCTTTATATCAATATCGTTTCACGACTAAAAAGAAACGTTTCGATACGAAATAGCTAAGGAATGGAGGAGGAAATTATGCACAGGGATGAGATCCGGATCTGAGTCCATCCCTAGATGCTTCAGCAGGAAAGATCGTCCGCATGAGGTGATCGCTATGGTCAGACGACTGGAAGACTAAGACGAAAAGAGGATTCGTTCATATTCCAGGGATTCATCTTTCAACTCTTAAATCTTTCTTCGTCACGCGGGAAATCAAGGTCTCCGTGAAACTCGTAATAAAAGCTCGGACGTTGGTGGAAGTTGGCGTGAAGCGAGGCTCGTTGAATCGATAAGTGTCTAGCCGATAGAAAATAACCAGGTCCGACGGAAACAAAGGAACGGTGTTGGCGACGTTCCGTGAAAACGCGTGACGCGGACCGAGGCGGCCACGGCTCGCGCAATTAAACTTCGAATGCCGTTTGCGGCAATCCGGCGCGTTTAACCAGTCACTCCGATTCGAAATTACGATGGGAATTCGAAGGTAGATTTACCGGGACAGATTTAGCCCGAGGAATACTAATCGAGTGGCGTATGATGGACTGACGACGTTCGATCGTAATTTCTAATACGCGCTTCGTCATTTTGCAAATCTGTCGCGATCATCAACGAAAGCAATCGTACGAATTTTGCGAGCTAGGTACTGGCCACCCTCTGTTGGATTGCGAGGTTGTGTTGTCTTTAAAATCACACTGCGACGCGTTATATATTTGATAGAGATCTGTAGAGAAGGATAATTGGTGTCCTGAAAATTTGATATCAGAGCTGTGTTAATTTCTTCCTGTGTTAATTTTCTAATTAAGAGAAGAAATTATCGACCTTAACAAACTGCATCGAATAAAATCTTTCACGCGTATTATTAATTATTAGGACACTTACTGATCTCGTGAAAAAAATTGTGCTAATTTATTGTACTTAAATGATCAGGGAAACGTCGAAGATAACGACTCGGAATACGAAGAAGTTTATAAGAAACAAATTTGTAGAAAATAATGAATTAACAAATTCTACATTTCTGCCGTGATTCATCGAGTCGGATTTAGTGAGAGAATTTTAGGTATCGAACATGTCTTATTGAGTGTAAATCAATTGCAATCGAATTGCAGATTATCAATTTATAGGAAAGTTAATTCCCTTATCTTACGGTAATCCCTCGAATCGATTACTCTGCTTCCTTCTATCTTATCAAACACAGCACCACTCAAGAACTATTCCGTCATGCACTTTAACTCGATTGAAGTCCAGCAACTTCTAATGCTGTTAGCTTCGCGTTTAATGTTTTCACTATCCTTATGTATTTAATTCTTTCATTCAACAAAAACTATCTGGCATCTTCCCATCTTTCACGATAAGTTCAAATACTCGAAGAACCCTGTGTTTCTTGCCTTTCCAGTAAAGTTACAATTATATATTATATCACAATATCCACGCTCTTACAAACTAATAACTGAACAGCTTAGATCAAATAAAGAGAAAGAAAGGCGACACGCAGGAAGAAAAAGATATATTTAAACCAAGAAGAATAGCGTTATTGCATTTCTCTTGCAACTCTTCCCTATCATCTGACCCATGGCACGACTAACAAGGCATTCTACGCTCATTAAGGTCCATTATTTCTGTTAATACGAGCCGGAATGATGTTAAATCGGCGCAGACGATGATCGATGGCCAGGACAACGATAAACCGACGAACAGCCACGCTATTATCGAACCACTTCCTGCGATGGAAAGGAAGGAAACGCGAGTTTGCTCGGAAACTTGTCTCGCGTAGCTGCCAACAGCGAAACGACGCGGAAAACAAAATGCAAATTGCTTTTCTTTTTGACCTGGCCGCGTTTGACGCGCGATTTATCGACTATTCGAATGTGGAACGTCGCAGGATCGCATCTGCAACTTTTCTCATGCTATCCACACGCCGATTCCGGCCGCGATAAATCAAGCTTCTTTCGCGGGACTTCTCAACGTCGTTCAGTGTCGACGAGTAATAACTAACACGTCGAACATCATACAAGAAACTTGCCATGCTTCGATAAGGGCCTGCCCAACCAACAGCTTTGCGATCTTGATATATCGCCTTTGTTCGAAATTTTTCACGCGATGTTAGATCTCCTTGGAGGTCTGTGCTGGATACGTTTCATCATGACATACTGTACTTTACTGTGCTTTTGCTTTTCTTTTTATCCTTCTTTTTTCTTTTTTTTTTTTTTTTTTTTTTAAGAAGAAGAAGAAGGAGGAGGAGGATGGAAGATGGAGAAAGTTAACTCATTAACACGTTCACTATTGATTGCATATGAATTATTCAGTTCAGGGAAACTGTATCGATCCATCCTACTTTAAAGATGGAATAAATTATGATTAAAATATGAAGTCATAAAGGTCGTCATTTTGAAAAAAATAAATAGAACGACGCTTAATTCTCGGTCCGTTAGTCTGCCAAGTACTGAAACATTGAAATAAGATTAACAATACAAAATGGGTTAATGATATTCGGTGACGTGTGAATAGTAAATGAATTATGCGATTTTTCATGAAATCCCTGAATGATCTGACAATATTTTAAAGTACAATGTTAGGAAAAGGATTTTATCCTCAGACGCGGAAGTTGCTAAAAATGGTAGAAAACGAAGCATTCGTTAACAAACAAAAATTTACGCTTCACTCGTTATGTTATTCTTAATTTGATCGCAAATAGCGATATCTGTATGTATGTTTTAAAACTTAACACTATTTTCTCTCGTATTTGCGTCTACTATCTCCTTGCAATTTAACGGGTAATTGGGTATCCTATCGAAAGTCTAACCTTATCAATTAACCTATATATTGCGATTTCGCTTTAAAATCATTATTATCCACTATGACTAAGTTACGATTATAGCTGCGAGTTTGATATAAAAACAGTTCCATCTAGAGAAAATTTTTTGGAATTTTATTTTTCCTCCATATTCAGGTCAATATCTTACGATTAATTAAAAATATCTACACGGCGCAACTTGAACGTGCAGAAGAGATAGTATTATTACGTTCGATGAGCACCGGACACGAATGAATTGAATCAAACAGCGGAAAACTAATTTTTATTCGTCATAATTTTTATTCTCCGGTTGACGATCGAATTTATAAGAATTAAAATTTATAAGATTGAACTTCAAATATGAAAACGAAGTTTTCTGTTATTTTTTCCCACCCTCAATCGTTGTGTAAACTTCTCTGCATTTGCCTGGTCCGCTTATCTACGGTTAGACAGAATTCCGAAATTCCAATTAAAACCTGAAGCGCTTGAAGTGTCTTCTCACGTCCCAATAAAAACTGACATACACAGCTCCGTAAACTCGCGAGAACACTAGATTTCAAGAGAACGAAACCGTATCTCTTGCAGCTTGCAAATCCAACATCATTCGCGTGTAACATGTCTTCATGTTCCACGAAATAAAGGCTGTCAGGAAATCCTTTATTCTTTCGTTTCTTTTCGTTTTCAGCTTCATGCTCTTATCGAAAACCCTTAAAAATGATCGTGCAGTAAAACAACATTTTTTTAAATCAACTCTCCAAATTAGTAATTAACAACGGCTTTCAAATAATTTGACAATAATTTTTCAATCTACCGAATTGTGAAAATTTTGTACCTCTCGTATAATTATTTCTGGTAAGTTTAATAGCTATTTTAATTTTCATAATTTCATCATTTACGTTATATCTTTTTATTCTATTGAATCTTGAGAGACACCTGGGAAATTATTGAGTCGAAAAGTTTTTATCGAATCAGATCGTCCTACCTTCTTAGCTATTAAATTTAAAGTCTTACAATTGCAAGTACCAGATGCAAGTTCCTAATAAGGAGACTGACTATATATATATATATATATAACTTTATGATTTAGATAACGCCAAATCGCCAATTAACAACTATCCCAATTATCATCACTTCTCAGACACGCATAAATCGCATGCAGTTTGTGTGTTATTTCACGCCCGAAAGCGCACCGAAACTTCCACAAACCGATGAAACACATGTCTCGTTCGAACTCCAGCAACTAAACATCGCTCGAACTTTCGAAAATATTTATCCATTCGCGCCTAGCTCCTCAAAAATTCATTTGCACAGATCTCACGAAGGCTCGTCCTCCCTCATACAGAGTCTCGTCAGTTTCTCAAACGAATCTCTGGTTTTTTCGTTACTTGCCTTAAATAAACTAATTTAATTCTCTACGATATATATATACTACGCTTAACTGATATTGATCTTTGAATATAACTACGTGAATTATATACAGGGTGGTACAAGCGGAAAGGGGGTGATTCTACGCGAAAAAAGAAGTCGAAAATATAGAATAAAAAAAAATAAGAATAAACAAGATAGAATAAAAAAAATATAGAGTAAAAAAGTCGGATAGTAAGTTAATAGGTAGGAAAACACTTCGGTCACATTGCAAGTGTTTATCAACATAACGTCGATCGAGACAATGATCTACAGTGAGATCAGTTATAACGAGACGCGATAAAGTGCACGCGTACCGAGCGAAGATTCAGTCGATTTTCTCGAAAACAAAGCCTCGAACGAAAAATTTTTATTCTACATTTTCGACTTCTTTTTTCTTGTACCACCAATTATCAACCATCCTGTACATCTTGCTGCAAAAGGCTGAAGTATACCATATCGTAACATGTAACTTTTGCAAAATATTACATTGCATTTGCGCACTTTTTCTGACGATATTAGCAAAGTAATTCACGCTACGTTAATCACATTTACTCTACGAAATGTATTTTATTCTAATCGTTGCTAACAACTTTAGTAACGCGGATCACTCAACGTATTAAAAACGAATTAAAGGACGTAAATTTTGGGAAGATTCCATTTTAAGAACGGAATACACAGTAGAAAAGCGCGTAAAATCTTTACAGCCACGTTCTCCTACAAGCCACTATATCTTGATGGTTAATAACGCGTTAGGAAGCGAGTAACCTAGCCACGTGACGCAATTGTGGGAGTAGGCGATGGTCGGCGGTGAATTTTCCGTTGCGTAAAACCCCTGCAATTAAAAGTCCGCGCAAAAATTGATTACGCAGTCACATCCTCTGCTTGTCCCTCAGTAGGTCGTCGGCTTGGAAGACGAGGCGAAGGATGCAGGAAACAGTGTTACGGCAAGCGCATCGCTGCGCACGTTCGCCTCCCAGTGACGTAAATTTTCGTTGCGGTGGAACCTCGATTTTTACCGGAACCGCGGAACGCACGCATCTGGAGCGGAGCGAATTTGGCAGTGTTTCCTCGCGACGAGGCTGCAACGTGAAACTATAACACGACGAAGAACACCCTCTGCAAGCACGTTTCACGATGTATGAATTATTCGTTGTTCAAGACAGTTAAAGATGCAAACTAAAGTTTCGAATTAGTGTTTCAACGAGATTGTAATAATTCTCGGAAAATTTGTGGAACAATTTCTGCAACTTTTTAAGTGGATTGTTAATTCCGTGCATCTTATCGAGCGTCACGAAAGACTTTTGTAGCAGGTGTCGAACATTTTACGAAACGTATGGCTGCGCAACGTAAGGAGAAACTTTCCAACGATATCTCGAGAAATTATTTTATTTAATCTTATAAGAGAAATTATAATATTTCCCAATAACATTATTCCACGTTGCTCGCTATCTGCTTCTTTTGTTTGTGTAACCATGAATTCAGCTTCGCGCATGCAGAATAAACTTTCCCTACGGAGGTTTAATTAAAAAATGGTGCAGTTAGAGCAGAACTTTCCTTCAGGAAATACCTTCGGATTACATAGTATGTGTATTTTAAAATTATTAGAAAACTACAAATATTTCATTTACGGTTGCGCTAAAATCCACGATATATCAATATTTGCTCTATCGTCCATAGAAATCCAACGATTGCTCGTTTGGCTTAATTATTCAAGGAACCCGTTACTGTTTCGGTCGAGTTACAATTAGGGCAACGGATGACCCATAAACACGATCGGCATTGATACCGATAAACTCGTTAGAATCGGTGTGACTGGATGTCCGGTTGGACTAATGATGGAAATTCGAGGCGTGCTTCGCTGTTGCTGCCTATGCGCTACGAATACCGAACTGTATCTGTGCGGAGATTAATTGAGAAATCACAAAAAAAAGCCGAAGATACGGCAACGAAAGTTTCACTGGGGAAGTTAGAGAAATAGCTAGAAGTTCAAACAGAACTATGAAAAATGAAAAGTGCCGTTTGAATATGATTGAATATATATTTCTTAATTTCTGGTTCAGTTAGTGAGCAACTGATACTGAAAGTTTCATGAACGTTGTAGCAATTAACTGCACGTATGGAAAAAAAAGAATGTCGAACTTTTACTTCATAATACGGCTTTTATAAATCACAATGACTTTGCTTCCGTGTGTGTAACGCCCTGTACTTTCACTTCCAGAGGTACACATATAACGATTACATACATCGAAACATAAGAATTTAGAACGTTAAAAGTATCAAATACTTTTTGTGAAAGGAAGTAAAAAGTGCTTTAAATGTTCGAGCAGATGCTATAGAATCTTTTTTTGGAATCACATTAAATCTTTAGAATTCTTTTATTTAAATGATATACATATTCGTTAATTACACATATATAGAGACAAATCTCACTGTTTAGCAAATGCAGTTCCTGTGAATTATGTACCTGTCCTCCGCTTTTTATAATTCCTACGCTTTTAAAAAAACGATAGACGTTTTACTCGCGCAGATAAAAACCTAAAGCGTTATTATGAAACGCAAGCATCTATCTTTTTCTAATAAAAATTCTCTTTATAAAAAGAAAATAGCAACAAACATCCATGTGTAATTATAAACCAGGAAAATAAGCGAAGTTCGAAAATTTACATCGCCAAGAATGAATTATGCAATAAAAACTATCCAATATTTACGATCTATAAATCCTCTTCCTTTCACACTATAAAAATAACACTCTTCAAAAACTACAACTCTTGACAAAAATAAAAACATCAATACTCTGATCTCTTTACACTTTTCTCCTAAATCAATAATTATCAATCAACAATCGTATCATACAAAGAATCCACAATAAAAGACAGTAGAAACAATACTTTCCAGAAGTCCACAAATTATCTAAAAAAAAAAAAAAAAAAAAAAAAATGAAGAAACTAAAACTAATCAACATCCAACAATCAACGTCAATCATAAACAACAAATTCGTGCGAAACCTATCCATCAAAAGTTCTATAAATCCGTTGACAAAAACAGAGAAACCAATGTATTCTAATCTCAGTGCAGTGCGCTCTAATTTCCATATCGTTTTCTTAACTGACGTCCTTATTTAAACATTCCTACGAAACAAAATGCTTGAACTTTTTCCAAAGACACTTACCATGAAGCATCAAAAAAATTAAATCAATAAACGTGCAACACGATCGACAACGATAACCACAGACAACGAAATCTCGTAAGGGAACTCACCCTGAGAATAAATCGGGAACTCGCCGTCGCTGTGGCTGTGCGTGAGCATCCCCGTGGAATAAAACTGCCACAGGGCTCTCCTCCGGTTTTCCTCGGACGTGCCAGCGAGGACCTCGTCGTCGTCGGCGTGGTCCAGCAGACTCAACACCTCGGAGAGCGACAGGTTGACGTTGATGTCCTCAGCACGACGAATAGTTCGACGGGGCAAACGTAATCGTTCGTACGCACGATACCCGATTTCTTCGTCGGGTTCCACTTTTCCCGCGATCACGCTCGTCTCACCGATGCTCGCCTGGCATCGCGTGAAACTCGCGTTTCCACCGTACACTGGTATTCGATTCACCGCGAATATTGGCTGAACGCACCAACAGCTTGAACTATCGCCGGCCCGATCATCGACTTTCCCTTTCTTTCTGCCTCTCGCTGGCCCGCGCACACACACCACCTACGAACGCGTTTTTTTCTTTTCTTCTCTTCTATTCTCCTCGATGATGCTGGCAATAAGGGGATCGATTAAGGAACGTGGAACGAGACTCCTCTCGAAGCGAAGAAGAGAGGTCGAGACATCGATTTTGCATGATCTCAGCACCTCGAAGCTTCAGATGGCTTGTGCTGAGTTAGTTTTTGGCCAAGCACGTTTCCTGCACCTTCCATGTTGATTCAGTTTCGCGAGGCGTATAAGCGTTTGGCGTACATTTTCGGTTAATAATCGTGTTAACGTGTGGTGATATTTATAAATGAAGACTACAGGAAAGGAAGCTGGATAAGACGTATTGATACTATAATTATCAGGAGTTGAAACATAGAACTTGACGGAAAATGATAAAATAAATAATAAAATAGTAAGGAATTAAACAAAATACAAACGCGAGATGAAAAGTAAGCTCCTATTCGTGTATTTTATAAAACAATCATTCAGACCGTAAAATATTCACCGTAAACCTATAGATTTCTATAAAAAATTACAAATTGTTTATTTCGATAATTCCACTGTTAAATCTACTCTGGTGTACTTCCAGTGTTAGATCTGTTCGGATTTTTAAGAACACATATTTTGCTTTATCGGGCTTTGTGAACTGAAAATTGAGACAAGGATGTGCGCGATGAGACAGGAACGTGTTTCGCTAAATAATAAGGACAGATGAAGCCTATCTAAATTAAGATACGAAACATCCCCCAAAGAAACATAAAGCTGCAATCCTAATAATGTTGCATGGTGTCAGGCTGTTCTGTTAATGCGATAAAGCAGACCGCTGCATGAAGCGTTTACTTGGAACGTCGCTATCCAACTACCGCAATCTCCGTAATTCGATAAGCAGTTACTTTATGTAAGCCGTTTTAATCGATCATAGGACAAGCTACGCGCGTGCGATTCTACATTAAAAATGTCACAGAAGCAATTTTCGCATACGTATATACCTACACTTCTGGGGATTTCCGCTGGCACGAGTTCGATAGAAGTTTCTACGAAAAGTTTGCCAATACTGTAACGGTCTATTACTCTTCCAAAATCACCATCGCGACTATATTGGTCTATTAGGTCGAAAATTGAAATTAATTCCGCAGGAACTAAGGAAATGGTCGTATTTCGCGGAATTTATTCTTTTAACTTACAAGAATTATATACCGAACGTATTTTGTACAGGTTTTGCACGAGCTTTTTAATCACGATTCCCAGTTTTCTCTGCTAGAAAAATATCTGAAAATCATTACGGCGATTGTGTCGGTTCGTTGTTTCGAAAATATTAATTAACTCTAAAAATATTACTAAACATACAAATATCATTCGTTGATCGTATTTTATATATTTTTAGATATTACGACGAAGGACGCTTTATGGGCTATGTATACTCGCCGCTCAACATTTTACTAATCACTGACAAAATTGTAGCTGTTTTTATGCAGCATAATATACCAGAGACAGGGCTAATTATGTCCCTAATTATCTCTCTTGTTTGTTAGAGGTGTGGGAAGGAGGCGGGTAATGTTCAGCGCAGAAGTTGAAGCGTTATAGTGTTTTGTTACGAAATTTGTTAAACCTCAGTATCATCGCAATACAGCGGAACTTCCTTTTCTTAACGCACGTAATACAATAATTTGGAAGACAAATTATAAACAGCAAAATTGTTCTACAATTTTGGTACAATTTTGCGATTCTGTTTTACTTGAAATACGGCAAGTTATTATCCGGGAATAATTACTGTCAATCACTTTTGAATTACTTTAATTCTCATTTACTTAAAAAAAATTTACCATGAAAATGCAAATACTATTAGCGTCATTAAGAAACAACGTAATTACGTAGCAAACTGTTTACACACCATTTCCGTCCAAAGTCTCAACAGCGCTACACAAAAATCGTTTCAGCAAGATTACCCTCGCTTGCCCTCTTCTCATTTGCCACCCCTATTTCTCTACCCCTAAAGGAGATGATCCCCTAAATGTAAACTAAAAACTCAGTCAAAAGCATCCACCCAGTTTCGTCCCAGTGGAAGCAGATTTGCCCGATGGTGGCAAACGATACAGCTTGGGCGTTCTAGAATGAAAAAACAAAGGGAGTAATGTATCGAACTGACGTGGCAGGGTGGCGATATTTCCCACGTCGCGTCGCAGACACGAAGAGCATCAGACGTCGTCATCGAAACGGTCCAGCCGGCGGCGTATCGGTCTGAACAACAAAGCGAGGCGAGAATAAAACAAAACGAGTGAAAAGGAGTCAAGAGAGGAAAAAAGAAGGACGTCTGTCTCCACGCGACGCGACGCTCGTCCGTTTCTGCACACGTAAATTTATACCGCGGCTATTAATACGTCGGGCCTCGCGGGTTGATCGATCGCTCGAGGGAAAGAGGAAAGGACCGCGAGCAGAGATTGAACCGCGCCTTTGTTGGTGAAGGGCCAGGAGTTTTTCCCTTAGATAAATCGAGAGTACCGCTCTGCTAATAACGAGGCCCCACGGCCAAGCTGATCCGCGTCTGCCGGTTCGATTCGCGATCACCGTTACCTTCGCTCTTTCGTTACCAGAATTTATCTTCCGTTCGCGATTGGAATCTGTCCGCGCTATCGTCGCGTGTCCGTGAGAAATTGAAATTGACTCGACCGCGTTCGCCGGCGGCAATAAATCGATATTACTATTTCGGTGCGACGAAAAACAGCGGGAATGCGTATCTTTACGTTTCTTTCGCGAAACCCGCGACACTTGATATATTGGACGTAGGAAACATTCTGTGCCATTAGTTTCGTACTTTAGAACTTTATTCTCCAACACTGGAACTATCAAAATGGTCAAGGTAGAGAATTTATGGTATTTTGTGACGCAGTTTTCTTAATCTATAGCGACGTATTTTTGCCAATTTGAATTATTTCTTGTATAAAATATATTTGTAGAAAATGCGCTATCTTTTCTAAAATTCATTCGTAACACGGTGATTGAGTAACCAAAATTATCACGTGATCTCCAAGAATGAAGCAATCTTTTAGACACGTCTATTCAAAAGAGAAGGAATAATCTAGTACCGCAGCGTGCATTTTATCAATCTATTCTTTCCTGAGGTCGATCAATGTTTAGTTCTGTAAATTTATTTCGATCTCGTTATCGGTACAAAGTATGCGGCAGCATTTGAATTACATCGTTCGTGATAAATATGATAAATGATACAGAGAACGCAGGTTCTTGCCAAGAGATACATTTAAATATTTCCTATATTATTCGTTTGTGATAACCGAGACGAATCATACGGGAAATACGAACTCTTTCCAAAAGGCACACTTAAATATTTGCTTGATAAAAATTCTACGACTCGATAGATTACATAACATTGTAACCGGTGAAAGGAAAAACCGATATAATGGCCCTCGGAGACGTACGTTAACTGCATGAGTTTTTTCAAGTAAAGATTGATTCGCAGTTTGAGTGCTGGAATTTATGTGGATGCAGGGAATTGTCCTTAACGACGTAAAATTTCCTTATTGGCTTTCGCCTATCTTTATACGCTCTGCAAATAGAAGACCTATACATTTTCGTGCCAACAATTTCTGCCTTGATCAGTATCTAGTAAATCATAATCGGTTATCGCTAATAAACGATCTGCAATCTTTTGAAATTTTTGTATCATCTTTCGACAAAGATTATACTTTTAGAAATTGCTAAACTTTATTATCAAACAGTCTGTATTATTTGTAGCCGAATCGCCACGGGATCGTACGACCATTCAAAGAAATTAAGGAATCTGATATTTGCAGAGCAAACTGAATGTCAGATCGCAGATCAAACATCAGCTGCAATACCACTGTGCCCACAATTAACACGATATTTCTTTAAAATTTCCAGTTTGCGTGGTGCAAACATCGCGTCGATTCGTCGACCTACGTAATGCAGGCTGTCGTTCGCAATTTAATAAAAAGCCACATATCAGTTCCTGAAACCCCGATTATCCCATTCAGCTAATCAAACCTTGCCCACGTCGCAACGGAACAATCGAGAAACGGGAACCGAAAAAAGAATTGAAAGCACCCGCAGGGAGAGACCACGTGAAGCATCGAGCTCGGCGAAACTGTGCGCGAAGTGAACCTTTTCCGGAGGACAATCCGGAAGGACGAAGACGAAGGCTCGCAAAGAGCGGTCGAGTTAAGGGACCCTCCATTTCTCGATCTCTCCACTTCGAATCGTTCCACGATTCCAAACCTGCGACCCGCACGACTAATCAACATATTTACCACGCACTCGGTGCAGGTTCGCAAGACCAGCTCAGCCTCGTCACCCCTCTCCAGCCAACAATCTTCCTTTCACTCGCAGTGGTTACGCAAAATCTTCGATCGAGCCACGTCGATCACACCACACACGATTTCCGATGCACGCGCGCGTCCGATGATTCGCCACGAATCGAAAATTCCGAACCAGACGAAGGCGACGAGAAAACGATCAGACGGGAGGCGATCTATAGGATCTACGAGGGCGGAGGATGGGCCGTGCACGCGTGTCACGACGATCGTCGATCGAGTAGGTCGTGAAGGGTTCGATCACGAAGAAACGTGCGTGGTACGCGCGACGGAGCGGGAAGGACTTTCGTCCAGGACGGGTTCGATGCGCGCACTGGGGATGAGAGAGAGCCAGGGAGCAACCCGGGGAACAGAGAACGCCGACATCCGCGCTCGAGCGACAAAGAGGGTTGGCCAGGCTGTCGGTGCGAGCGAGAGGATAAGGGGGCGGTGCAACGGGGAGAGAGAGAGAGAGAGAGAGAAAGAGGAAGACGAAACGGCGCAAGCTTAAGCCCGCTACCGGGCTTCGAAATACGCATACGACATAGTAGCGCACACCAGCTAACCGTGAACGAGTCCCGATTCCGGAATACAAATGCTCCAGCGACGTGTCGTTGTCCCGTTTCCGAGAGGCCTCGCTATATCGTCGCGAGCCACGTTCTCGTTTTATTTTTTCAAATGACAATTTTCCGGTTAACATTTGCCTCGTGTTCTTCCGGATTGTTCGAATTTCAAGCTGTAAGAATTCTGCCTTTGGCAACGGAGCCGAGAGACAGCGCGATGTATAGAATAGCGGGAAGATGAAGAGGGAAAGAGGAATAGGAAGAGCGAAGCTGGCGTAGAATATTGCGGATGAAGGATAAATGAACCGAACGAGGTGGCGGGGACGAAGATAGTCGTAGGCTGTACGAAACACCGAGAGAGGCTGCATCTTCCGCAAGCACGCAAACTAAACGTTTAGCGGCCGATTTTGAAAAGTGCACTCTTCCAACGTCCTCTTTTCGTTTCTTCCTCTCTGCCTCTCTCTTTGCCGGTGTTCCCATTCTGCGAGTCGCCACCTGCTATGACCCAGTTCCACTACGCGACCTTACAGCGCGGTTCGTCCTAAATTCGTGCGTTAACAACCGCGCCTCGCCGTTATTAATTATTATCGCGCTCGCAGTTGCATCTCTAATTGAAGAAAAATAGTCGAGCGCAGAGCAAATCGGTGCCGCGGTGGCGAGCGTTTAGGAACGACGATAATTAAAACTCGCACGCGAATCTGCCAGCTTTATCGCCCGCTATTTATTCGCATCGACATCGTTCGGCAACGCGATGGATCGTATGAATCGGCGACTGTTCGTAATGGTGGGAAAGGAGATTCTTTTTTCCTTTTTCTTTTTCCCTTAATTGCCTTCGGGGCGAGACTGACGATAAATGAGAATCCAAGAGCGAAAATGTCGCGAAACGGGGCTACGGTGGCGAACGTCGTTGGCCATTACGCTCGACTAGGTTTATTCGACGGTTCCGTGCCAAAACTTCCCAGTTCGTTAAAGCTGTGTCGAAGAAGGGAAGAATATTAGAAGTCACGCCGCTCGCAGCGGCGCGGAACAGTTCGGGCTAGAAACGGAAGACGGGACAGCGATAAATCGCGTGTATGTGACGGCGCGACAGAATCGTATAAATATTGAAACACCTATCGCCTTCCTCTTTTTGTTGTTCTTTCTTCCTTTTCTCTCTGCCATCAGGCAGTGGATTAGTGAATTAAATAGGACAGGCGGGAAATCCTTATCAGGAAAATCTTTACCGGGAAATTGTATATCGATGTCTGTTTGCTGTGACAAACATTGTTGGGACTATATCGTAGGTTTGCTGAAAGAGTGACGCGACTAAGGGAAGTAAACTTTTCAGCAAATCGAATTGAGATAGAATTTTTTCCAATTATTTAGCAACAAACAAGTTTTTTCTTGTACAATTACAAAATTGTAGCTTGGGCTCTCGCAGTTTCTAATATAAAGATTGTATATACGATTCTCTATATATTATTCTTTTATAAAATTAACGAACGTCCATCGTTTCGTATTAACGTCAAAGGAAATGGAAAATAAAATATTCGCTTTCACGAAAGACCGTAGCGAAATCGAATTCTACGAATGGAAACTATAATAATAAATTAATCCCGAAATGTCGTGTATTGCGCAGGCGTTCTAATCAGTTATCCGTTTTCCAATTTAATCCTTACTCCGATTTCGCAAAATTAACGGACACAAATCGAGCGTCGAAACGACAAGACACATTTATTATAAGCTGCACGCGACAAAGCCAATCTACAGAAATGTTTCAATCATTTTCCTACCGCGATTTGACAGCGTAACGGGAGCGTAATAACAATTATCAGCCATCCCGTATCTAACGATCGAACGCAGCCTTCGAATTTGTGGGATCGCGTGGAACACGTGAATCCACTTGCCCGACTGCATTTCGCGGATTAACGATGTACAACGTCACGGACATCAACCAGCGAATAATAGCGTTGTTGTGTCAAAATCGAAGCTTTCTCCTTCTTTTTATTGGAAATAAAAACGAAAAAATTCGTTGGAGAGAACAGAGTGGTTTACGGTTTACAAAAAGAAACGCAAAGCGGATATCTTTCTGTAATTCACTATTTTATATCGAAAGTAAAATGTTTGCTTAGAATTAAAATTTCAGGACATTATAATATAATTTATACAAAATTATACAGTTTAATTAGAGACGTTCGATGAATTCAAGAAAAGCTTCGATATTTAAGTATAATATTATACTGTACCATCAATCGAGAAAAAGAGGAATTTTTATAAAAACGGTGAACGGAAACAAAAAAATATGGATATCTATTCGCTTTCAATAAAAGCTACGATTTAAGAAATTGTAAAACCCGCAAACATTTCGAAAAAAAACATGAAAGTTACGAATCGGTAGGTAATCACTAAGGTTTTACGTATTTGCAGGGACTTTGCATCGCTGTTCATAAAAATCGCGAATCCACGAATGATATCATATTTTACGAAGTATATTCTAACCAAATCCCTCAAACAGCTACTAAGGAATATCACGAAGAAGATTTTCCAATATCCTATTCTACTCCAACATCTCAACGACCCGTAGTCCTAGTTCTATCCTCCAAAACAAATATTTTTCGTTTAAATAAATTCGAAGGGGTTTGTAATAAAAATTCTCACCCCCCTAACAGCGATTCTAACTCAATCCCTCGAAGGGTTTGGTGAAATATCGTGAAGAAAGTCTTCCAACATCTTGAAGATCCTGTCTTTCTAATTTTTAATTTTATTCTCAAACTTTTTCTTATATCTAATTGTAAACAATTTATATCTTATTTTACTTTATATCTAAATAGATTGGAACGAGTTTATAATAAAAATAAACGTGTTCTCTAATTTGCCCTTGTAAAAAGCACAGGATAGATAGATAATCAATGATTCATGGACGGATGTATCAATCTCTGTAGCTTTATCTAGCGTCGGGGATGCAACAGTCTGCTTTTCAACAATGACAGAGTTGCTATGTAAACATGTGAAGCGTCGATGCACGTGGCAAATTGTTTATACGCACTTGCATAATGACAAATCGAAGCTCGTATCGGGGATTGTTAATGATCTCGCGTTAAACGTTGTCGCGTAATGAATTTATTGCTCATTGACCATAATAATATTTGGAACTACAATGGAGGCGATCGTTCCCATTTTGTCGTAAACTGCCGCTAGTTTCCACGGTGTACAAAGACGAATTTTCGTTGCTGATACACCAGATCGATAGGTGCAACCAGGTGTGCTTCCATCTGACGTATCCACCAGAAGTGAAACGCAGTAGAGCAAGAGCGAAACAGTTGTTGCCTTGGTTATCACTCACCGGTATCACCATTACTCTGTGTCGTCGTTTCCTCATTATGGGTATCATCGTTGCTCAGCGGTGGCTTCGTTATCTCTTCTGCTGAAAAATAATTTACGAACATTATAAATTTGTATAATTAATTGGAAAAAATTTAATTCAAATAACAGTAAGGATATGATTAAAGGAATGACGCTATAGAATCAAGAATAATTAAAGAACATTTAAAAAAATATAATTAATTCGATTTGAAACAAATGTTTGAAAACCTTATATTTGAGAATAAAGATCAGAGGCGTATGAATACAAGAAATTTGCACACGTTTACACTGGATCTTCAAAAATATTTATTTAAGAAAAATCTTCTATATACATAATTTTATTTGATTAACACTTCTTTGTTTATCATCGATAAAGTATCTATCAGAGATTACCGATTTCACGCTTTCTGCAGTGTAGTCTAAAACATTAAAAATTCTCGTCGAAGTTTTCAGGTGATCTGCAATCTAGATTAAATTTCAGCTATTAGCTAATAAGTGAACCACACGTGTATTAGTACGGATGAGAATAAATCTGACAATGTTTTTTTGTACTCCTCGTTTTGGGATCATCTGATCTCTTATCATTTTCGTGTCGCACGCGACATTATCAATTAAGTATAGTAAAGGTTTGAATTAAAACCTAATTTTCCTACGAAATCACAAATACGGTATAGAACAAGGCATTTTGTAATTACAAAATAAAGAATGCTATATGTCTCTAGCACTTTTGTTCGTCGTTATACAAACTGAATGAAAAGCGGTTGATAAAAAGATAATTACGAATAGAAGCTACCGTGCTTATATACGTATTGTATTTAACCATTTTTCTTACTTACGATTAGAGTCAGTAATAGATACAATGTTCCAATTTTATTGAATAAATCAATATAGCAAGATAACTTAAATTAATAATTGAAGTAAAGTAATGCTTTAACATAGTCTTATATGAAATAAAGCAGGATTATATTCGTGTAAATATAGTAGATTCATATACATATTTACTACATAATTGTTGGACGACAGTATACGCTTAAATAAGTTCAAAATTTTATAAATTTGCATAAAGTATTATGGTAAATAATAAAAATTCGAAGCTTATAATAACACTCTGAAAAATCTAAAAATCCAAAATTTAAATAATATATCAGTTCTCTTCTCTTCGGGACATGTAGTATTGCAATTTTTATTTTATGCCAAGCAGAATTTTTATACAGTGTGGAACAGATAAAGTGTTAAGTATGGGCTGTTTTCCCTGAAGCCATTGCAGACATCAACTTTAAATTTTCAAACGTTAAATGGTGCAAGGAGGCTAACATTTCACGGTGTAAGATATTGAGGAACTAACTTTCTTAAGGACGAAATATGTACTACCTCCATTTCTTTTTAATAGAATAGCATATTCATTTTTCGATATTGGGACAGATGTTATCAAACCTAACAACTTTTATCCGAGGCATTTTTTCTCATTTTGCACAGCTAAGCAGTTGTAGCGGAAAATATCTTATGCAAGGGAAGTTCCACGAAGGTGTCGGAAAATATTAAAAAGAACGTATTCTGCTTTGAAAATTATTTCTCAAATAGGTCACCTAATTTAACGTCAGTTGATTATTTTTTATTGAGCTAAAGGAAAAAGTGATTACAACGGCACTGACTATGAAAAAAGATATTAAAAGATGAATTCAGGCCGCATGTAAATCTATAATTCCAATAATGTTATTAAATATTCGCAAAGCTATTATCACAGGAATAGATGCGTGTTTTCAAAGCAGAATATATTTCTTTTTATATCTTTCCACATCTTCACGAAACTCTCCTTACGTAAGGTATTTTCCGCTATAACTCCTTAACTACGTAAAATACAAAAAATACCTTAGATAAAAGTTGTTAGACTTGATAACATCTGCCTGATTATCGATAAATTAATGTCACCCTATCAAAGAAAAAATGGGGTAATATCCCTTCCATCCTCGAGAAACTCAACCGCGCGATATCTTACAGCCTAAAATGTTGACCCCTCTATACTATTTAACATCAAAAAATTTCAAGTTGATATCTGCAATGGCTTCGGAGAAAACAGCTTGTAATACTTTTATCTGCCCCACCCATATGTACATTTACCGTGGCCATGCATGATTGACGATAACTGGTCAGCTTCATTTTTATAACTCATAACTATTTCTATCATAAACTAGCATTTAATATAATATTAATATAATTGCAGATGAAAAACTAATGGTATGAAACTTTAAATGTAGTTTTAACTTGCAATAAACATGTAAATTATAATGTTAATTATTATAATAAATCGCCGAAGGTATAAATGTACAATAACAATCTAAAAATTATCGATTGTTAGAATAGCAAAATCAGATTTCGAGGTATTGGAAAAGCTATGAACTTTTGTCCTCTCCCCAAACATTCGCGATGACTTTGAGCGATACTACAGCGAGAGATCGTTATTACTACTTGAACCTTCGCTGCGTACACATCAACATCACGGTATCTTGTATTATATTATCGTAAGCTGAGCAATATCTAATATTTCTAATACTTTATTTATAACAATAAAATTTATAACATCCCTAAGTATTATTTAAAATTTTTGATAAATTATTTATAACTATTAAATCATGGATTCATTTCCATATGTCTAGTATTTATAAATATTATTTCACATTGTCAATAAATTATTTTATTTCAATAATATTTTCAAACATTACTTAACTATTATATCTGTTTATAACAACATAAAATCATTAATTTAATTATTCGCTACCTTTAAACATTATTTAACAATTTTAATAAATTTCTTATAGCAATGAAATAATTATTACGTTTCTATAACATTTCGAGACACTATTTAATATTTTAATAATTTATTTTCTGTTCTGTTCCTTCCTGCTACGAAAGTAGCAACTAATTTTCATTTCTACGACCGGTGAGTCGCATAGTTTGATTTCTTCGGTGATTGGTTAAGGATTCAAATATGATAATCTGAACTGAAATGCGACTTCAATTTTGAACCGAAAAGCCTTTCATTGCAACGAGTGTCATCACACTCGAGCAGAATAGGTCTTGATAATTAATATTTTTCGATAATTCATGTCATAATCTACCTTCGCAGGCATGCTTCACACTTATTTTTCTTACAATTAGTGGATTTCAATCAATTACTGTAAGCTGTATCATTCCATGTTCCTGAGCACATAAAGAATAAGATTATTTAAAATTCAAATATAATACAAGTGTTCTTAAGAATTTCTCATATATATACTCTAGTCCACTCTCCTTAATAAACTATATATTAGATTATAGTTAATAACGTGATATAATATTACGTATATATACATATTATATACACATATTTATGTATTAAAAGTAGTTAGATAATCTTTTAGATAGTCTGAATTGGTGCAATACATTTTATTTCAAATACATTTAAGAACAATACATTTTAAGAACAATATTTATCTTCACATATATCTGTAGATATCATATTAAACTCAAGTTTGTGTAAATGCCACAAGCTTTTTCAAGACATTCAATTTCCAATCAATGGGATTAGGGGTCCAGGGTGGGTTTCGTGTGCGTAGTCGTCTTCTTGTGATGAAACCTGGTAATTAGCATTGTTTTCTAAAGATTAATCTTTACAATTATGTTTTTATATCAACAAATTAATCTTTAGAACATGATATGAAGCCAGAAACTACGCTCTCTGTAGCTCAGTGTAGATCGCGAAAAATTCTCATGAAAATTTTAGATAATTCAGACTAGACTACAGTTATTCGTTAACGAGTGAGCTATTGGTACTTGACATGGAATGCCCTAGAAGGTGTGCGATTTAATCTTAACTAATTATACGCTAGATATATACAATATATACATGTAATTAAAGAAACAAGTTTTAAATATAGGTTTTCGCCGTCTAGCGATCTAATCCCTAATGTAAATGAACGATTAACATTCGGCACATTGTATTTCTAATAATAGGATTGCATGTTTGCATGCATTATATCATTAGAAATATACTTATGCTGAAAATTATAATATCACACTGTTCATTTGCTTGATTAGAATAAAAATTAATAACAATAAAAATATGTACTTCCATCTTAAAAAATTACCTTGATGTTGAAATTTCCTAATCACGAGAGATGATTTCAATGTCTTAAAATATTTAGATATTATATTACCTTTCTCCTATTAAGTGAAACAATTCTCATAGAAAATTTTCTTACGCTTTTTATAGCTAGACACGAAGTTCTATATAATGTCACGTCTATCCTATATTTAGTTAATGGTACTAGGGCTATTCGTGTTGTGATTGATTGATTGATTAGTTAAAAATATATATTTTATCGAAAATTAAAATAAAACTCTTTTGATGTAATTACGGCGAGCAAAATAGCTTTTCCGATATGTTCCGGAAATTAGTTCGTTGAAACCATAGTTCAGTGGTAATCTGTAAATTACGCTTATGAGTATCATATCTGCGCAATAATGCATTCAAGACAATCAAAGCGTGAAGTTATAAGCTTCAAATATATGTGAATGCTATACATAAGTAAAAGTTCAACTATTATCAAATTATTACAAAATTGAACTAATAAACATAAGAATTTGGAAATATCACATATAACTGTTATATAGTCCATTAATTTATACGTCCTAGTATAAATAGCAAATTACAAAACTTTTAAATTTATAATTTATTTTTTTCACACATATTTTTCACAAATATGTTTATAACATCATGAATTTTTTACAAACATATTTTACAAAATACAGTATCTGAATACAAAGGATAATAAATTAAAAAATATTTACTGTATCATTTTAAAATACCGGTACCCTTGTCATGTATGACCTGCGCTTTTTTCTTTTTTCTTGTAAATGAGCATGAAGTAGATGTTTGTTATTGTACCTAGAACGATAGAAGTCTTTGCCATTTGATAGTGTGCACGAGTATCCTGGAAAATCCCTATATAGTAAATCCTTCCATAATTGTGATTCTGAGCATATATCACGGAATTCTCTACAACACTGTGCCATCCTTGTTATGCTATAGGCATCTAGCAGTCTTAAAATTCTGAACTTTAACTCAATTGGAATAGTTTGAAAACTAGGACCCATCACACCAGCTTTGATAAGTAGATCTCTACGCACTGGTGTAGACAATTGATCCTTAAACCTATTAAATAATTTTATAAGAACAAATATAATCCTTTTTAAACAATTAACACTGCTATAAATTTATTGTACCTGTGAGATATTGCTTTGAGATTCATGTACCGTCCACACAGATCACTCGAGTAAGGATTAACATACTTTAGAGCCTGTATACTTATACTATAAGTCGTTTTTCCATCCATAAGGGGGAAAAAATTCAAAATCAATGTGTCTCCCAGAGGAACTACAACTAGTTTGCATTCTATATCAGGAACAGTTTCTAGTTGAAAATACATTTCATACACTCCTGTTTGTTGCGATTTCCAATTTTTTGGTATATGGAGTAGTTTTGGACTGTGACAAATGCATTTTATAACATACAATAATACAATTCATGACTAAAATATACACGCTATCGAATGATAATGCGTACCATTGTGGCCGGTCACTATGTGACGATGACAAATAAAAACCAGCCTCTGCTAACAATACTATTGTTAAAGCAACGATGTAATCGTGATGCGTGGAGTTTTTGTCTAAATCGTTTAATACTCTTTCTAACGATGGTGCTAACTTGGTACCAGTAGATTCTTCTACTAATATTGATTTCAACATTATATTTTTCCAATATAATTTTAACCTCTGAACACACAATTTATGGTACGTCTATTACTGCACTTGTAATGTTTTGTTTATGGCAAGTTAGGTTACTTTATAGTTGCGCCACTAACGCCATCATTTCATACTAAAAGATCCTACCGCGCCATCTGTTCCAATTTTATGGAATAAAATTTTATTCAATATTGACTTCTATTTATTAAAAATATATCTTTTCCAAATGAATATTAAAGAGTCAGAATATTTATATTGGAATATATTAATTTTATGATTAGATTTGTCTACTTCATACGGTCCGATTATAGAATAGCTGGACTTATATTTTGTGGCGACTTCTCTAAGAAAACATATAGATCGTAACAGATCAAAATCGAAAAGACAAAAAATATCATACATTTAATAAATAGCAATTTATTTGTATATACCATATGTTCTAATGCAGTTTAATTTGTAATCACATATAAATTAACATACATACAGTCGCGCAGCATTACAATTTTACAGATGTCAGAACATATCGGTATATGGTAACAGAAATGACAAGTTACGGTTAATGTTTTGTCACGTTACAGGTGTGCAACCAGTTGAGTGATGTAGACAGATAATGTGCAAGAAGTCTCGCGTATCTAATACCTATATGGTTTACAGCTTATCGCGGGTAACTTATGAGTGTGTCATTTTTGCGCCGATAAGAGAGTTTGTCATGTCACTTTCTTAATGATTAAATTACTGCACCCATTTATAATTGTATTTTTTAAATCAATTTTTCGACATTTAAAACAAAATTAACGAAATTAACTGCAAAAATTATGGACTTCTGCAATGCTTTCGGTAAATAGCGCGTTAACAGCTTTCTTGTTTAACAGCGCCACCACGAAAATTAAAAATTCGAAGCCAGTCAAACGAAGATAAAATAAATAAAATAAAACCGGTATAGGAACTCGTTGCGTTTTTTTCATGAGAATGTCTCAACGAACTCGTCGCTAACGGTGAATAAAATCAATTACACACATTGCCAGTTATACGTGTACATAGATTAAATTTAAACTTGCGTTCTGCTTGAGGCAAACCAGATTTGTGCGTTTACGATCAATTTCAATCATACAAATAATTACTCTGATGCAGAAAGTTGTTTCAAGATGTCTTATCCATCTGTCTGTCTAGCAATAATCCTTCCGCCAGTAACGTAATGTTAAATCTCTCAGCCATAACGATTTTCAATAAAACTCATGCATAAATATGATATTTGAAACCTAATGTTCGCAAACTGATCAAACAGAAAATCCTATCAGACATGAATCAAATAAAAAAGCACAAATATATCAATTTATTATCGGTGAGTGAAAGGATTGATAAGATTAAAAATGCAATGTTGCAATCAATCGTCATCGCGAAATCGTCATTTTAAAAGTAACGCGTTAAATTTTTTAACAAAACCTTGTACGGGTTCCAGTTTATAATAAATGTCATCGGTGATTCGCCGACATTTTTGACACTTAGTACGCGCGAAAATTAAGTCGTATAGTTGAACGATGAGTCACGTGATCAACGACGACATGTTAGTTAGAAAATACCGGGATAGTGAACAGGCCCAGACGGGCCCATAAATATCCTTGTACGCTCCTGTTCGGCATGCGAGAGCGCTCCGTACCACTTGTTGCATGGCCGCGCTCGACAGTCGCGTTTGAATAAACTAGCTCTCAAACTGCTACGGGATATTCTAGCGGGGCTAACATACCGGGAGAACCGGATATCTCAGCGTCCTCCTGGCTCGGTGTTTCAGCCACTTTCGTCTGCCCATGGGACACAACACTAGTCACTACACTTGACACCACCGACTCGCACGATTCGGCCATTTTCAGGTTAACTCGCGTTTATCCGCACGGCGGCTAGTTACCTCGCCGCATTCGAATCCGAATCCTTTTTCGAAACTTCCACACACGCTTCGCGGTTCATAACACTCCACTCCCATGACAGATGGCGGCTCCCGGATGGGAAGAATACTACTGCCACCTGGTGGCCAATTAAAAAGCTAAAGGAGTCGGTTGAAAAGAATATCTTTTAACCCTTATAAGAAATTTTTTATTATAATAAATATTTAACCGCTCGAGTTTGATTTTACTTACTTCTACCGAAGCTACTTACTTCTATTGAAGCTTTCATGTAATCAGAGTGAAGGTAATTTGTAAGATATTGTTTTCTTTGTGATATATATTGTAAGAGTATAGAATCATATAAACACGTGTAAATCGCAAGGCAATATTTGTAAAAAGCACGATATATAATTAAAAAATAATTAAATACAAATTCGTAATGATTGAATAAGTACTTAATATGTGTTGATTATTAAAAGTAGCATGTAAGGAAATTCTATATATTTTATGTCACAATAATCAGCGATTTATCAGAAGATTTGCTGGCGGTAAAGACACGGTTCCATGACCGGAAACCGGATGCGGCAGCGCGGATACGCCCTTCATCCATTTCCCTATGTCGCAACAATAACATTCGACGCTATTCAAGGTCTTCATGAACACCGTAGTTACTCCTCCAATTATCAGCAATTGATCACCTAAGGGAAGAAGACTTCAATTAGTGAGTCCATAAAATACAATACGTTATTTCGTTACGTAGTTACGGAGAAATCTGATACAGTAGAATTTTCAATACAAATCCTCAAGAAATTACTATATAATATTTTATGTAGTTGTTACGTATGTATTATACTGTACTTAATATGATAGTAGTTATTAGCTTATATTATAGTTAGTAATTATTATATATATTAGGTTATCCAATATATTCGTTCTGGTTTTTATAAATACAGAATAATAAACGAGCAAGATGATTAATTTTATACGATTAAACTTAATACGAAAATGCATTTAAAAAGAAAGAACAGTAAATAATAGGCGTTTTGATCTCTATATATTAAAAAATTATAAATGAGATGCATGCTCCTCTCAAGCATCTTGTATTTTATGAGTTTCATAAAAGAAATACAGCAATTGTAAGCAATATTCGTGCTACTTATGAGAAGGATATTTTATTGTATATATATATATATAATATTTCGAAATTTTAAAGACCATCTTCAGCAGACTCAGGCAAAACTCATGATTTATTAAGTAAAATAAAAAGTTGATCATTTAAAGGTATGTCTAAAGTCTTGAATATTATAAATCAATCGTTTAGTAGTATTTGAAGAAATGGAAATAAGACAGAGAAATATAACATACGGCACGGATTTATTCAATGACCTAATATTTATAAATATACATTACTGTATCCGTAATATAATTATATATCACTATAGTATGATGCTATAGAAAACTGTTATAAAATAATTGTTATATGATGGAAGAAAAAGAAGTTTCCCAGGATACGTCATATCCTTTGATATCATAAGAAAATAGTACAAACTTATTGCTCAATTTACTATTTATGATTATATATTACTGCATTTGCAATAAAAGATACCACAGAAAAATGCTATAAGATAATTACTATGAAAGAAGAAGTTTCTCAGGATATTTCACGTTTTTTGATATCATAAAAACCAACCTATCGAGCCAGTAGAATGTCCGTGTCTTGCGATCGACATGTTCGCGTGTTCCCTCCAAATGCAATCGTTCCCATCCCACACGTCAATGCTATCGACGCTCTGAGTGACGTTCTCCATAGTCGATGCTCCGCCGATCATGTAAAGACAGTCGGACACCACGTAGAAGGAGGCAAAGCACCTCGGTGACCTCAAAGGTATCGCTTTCAGCCATCTGAAAGATCGCATCGATAACAGAGCTCTCTCTTGCATTTACCGCGTATACACGCGATAAATCGAGCGTTTAATCCAGGTAATGGGAAATAGGGAATGCATGAAGGAACTCTAAGAGACGGAATCGAGCTAACAAATTTTTGATCGGGTCATAGCACTCAACGTCCTTCGAGAATAGCTCTTTTTTCGATTTTGTCATCCCGCCAGCGACCCAGATAAGATCTCGATATTTCACGCTGGCAGGTCCAACCCTCGCGGTCTGCATTGGTTGCACTTTCCTCCACGTGGAGTCCGATGGATCAAAAGCCTCCACCGTTTTCAAAGCTCTATAATGAACAAAATATATCTCAATCTCTTTTCTTACAGGGCAATTTGTTTACATTATTTTTATTATAACTTTTTAGTAAAGCTTCAAATGGCCTACGTTTATACAACATTTTTCGCTCGATTATACTTATAGAACACACTGACAAAATTTGGCTTGTTAAGCCCTGTGACACTCTGTATATTATTGAACATTAATGTTATTTATTATGGAATATGCAACGATTCGCTGGCTTTTCTTCATTTCGTCGTTACGTAACAGTAAATCGAGTTATTTCGTTTAAACCGCGATGCTGATGACAATTAAGAAGACTTAAATTAGTGGCAATTAGCGTCGCGTAGCGTAGAAATAAACAGCGAGGAAAATGAAAGAAAACGTAAAAGAAGCAAAGTAATTACGTTCTCCCCATCTGTATAACAACTCACATCCCGTTCCTGCCTTGCCCTCCTATCGCGTACATTTTCCCGTGGCTGACCACCAATCCGAAGTCCTTTCTAGCTGTCAGCATGCCAGGTTCATTGAACCAAGTCCTGGTAGTTGGATCGTAACTCCAAACGTTGCCAACCGCAATGCTTTTCCTGTGAAGTTTGTCTTCCAGGGGATCGGCTCCACCTGGTGAAAAATGTTTCATTGGCTTTTTTTTAGTATCTTTAAATCTGTCCCCACGGAAAGGATTGCACAATGGAAGGCGCAACGAATATTCTTTCGCGATTTCGAAAACAAAGTCGTAAAGAAGATTATGCCGTAGCAGACGCTTTCGTTAAATGCTACGCTGAGAATTCGTGTTGTCCTGGTTTTTTCAGTTTTTCCTTTTTATTTAAACACGCAATTCGTTGGCCGACAACGCTATAAACTGCATTTGCAATTGCGTTTCGTCACTGTTCGACTCACCCACTACGTAAATGCGGCCTCTTAAGTAAGCGACCGAATGATGATGTCTCGCTCGTGGAATTTCCCCCACGAATTCCCAAATATTCTGGTCAGGTTTAAACCTGTATATGTCCTTGCCGGTGTTCCTGGGCTGGCCGTATTCCTCGTGAGGATCGACCCCGCCGAACACGAGAATCGACTCTCTGTCAGGAAAGAACAGAGAGTTGTTGAGAAAGTAACGGTCTTCGTTCGAGGCTATTATACTGTTGCTTATCCTTTGTGGACTGCAAATAATACGAAGTTGCAAATTTTATAATCATTTCCTACTGATACCATGATATATATTTAAATACGTCAAATATCCGCAATCTGGTTATCAGTTACGTAGAAGCACTTACAGAGGTCGTTTATAATTCGTAGATCGAATTTGAACATTTCTAGCGGCAGGATTCGCTCGTTGAATGTTATCGTTCTCCGAATAATCTTCGTCGCTGTTTTTCTCATTGATTATAACATCGGCGAGATTCAGCATCGTCGATTTTGCACCGATTCGCGGAGACGAAAGATCGTCCACATCTGTGTTATCCGAAGGGGAACTGGTTTTTTCGTCGTAGTTCGAGAAAAACATCGGCGATTTTATGGTCTTTATAGACTTGAATGTCTCTCGGTGAGTCATATTTTGTGAAGTTTGTTTTCGTTTCTCTTCGGTCGTGTAACAAGGAGGAAGTATGCTGGACTATAATTTGAAACACGAGTTCTTCGAATAAATGAAATTTCCTTGTTCTGCAAAAACATTTTAAGGGGAATATTATTTTTTACTTGGTTTATTTGATTCTCAACGTAGCGTTGATTTTGATTTCGAAGGATCGATTGTTCCCTGTTTCTGTTTCTAGGAGAGCATTTCAATGTAAGTAGCGTTTCGTCCTTCTCATTTCTCATTTGGTTTACTGAACTGCTTGATATTCTGATGGGCTCTATCGAGGGATTGCGAAGCGTTTCGTCCATCGGGATGGCCAAAAGTTCCGCTATCTTCTTGATATTCTGCTTCTCCCCCGATGTTGATTTCCTTATCTGCGGTTTAAGGGAACAACGTGTACAAAACGACTCGTGTTTGTACTTTGTAAAATAGTCTCGTCGACTCTCGAAGAAATACGCCACGGATCGTAGAATGTGTATAATCTTACAATTTAGACTACATCTCTTTAACGATTTAGTGGAAAAATTGTTGTGCCTTCGAACATTACGCCACGTTGTTATTAATATATATATTCATTAAGGTTTGGAAATTCATAAGGCTGCAAATTTTTATTCATTAAATATCGGATAATTTGTAATTTGTGAAATTTTTCATTTGCTTCATTATCAGATTTGTTCCAATTATATAAGAGAATCTATTGGTACTAATAAATTGAAATTTGTGAATTGTACAATTTTGCTAATAATATTAATTCAATCGTGCAAGAAGTATTTCCACCATTTCTTTCTTCCAATCAAGTAGATCAACGAAATCAAAGAATCAGTCACATTTTCAAAACAGCAAAAACCAAAAAGTTGCCGAATGTATCCACTAACTTCGTCAAATTTCTTTCGAGCCTTGTATCCCCTATAAACGGCCTGTATCGTTGTGGCGGCCTCCTCCTCGGATTTGCAGGAGTCTGTATGTTCTTCCGGTTCCCTCGGTATCTTACATCTCGTCTTCTGCTTCCTCGCGGAAAATATGAAATTCGACTCGCGCTGCTGCTGGCACCGGCAAACATCCGTCGCGTTCCTCTCCTGCCGGCTCTCGTAATCCAATTTATCGGCGTCCTGAAAAAAAGGAGGAGGGGGGGGGGGAACGTCTCGTCTAGCCGAGAAAGTTTCTCCTCACGAACGAGATCTCTCGTCGAGGACTTTACCGCTGAATTCACGCCGCGTTGACAGTGTTCATGCGTGTATTTTTCTACTGTAGGCAACCTATAGGACAGTTTCAGCGATTCTCCGCCACCGGTGAATCTCGTATCGAAGGCGACGCTCTTTTCATCGTTCTAAACCGGTATACTTAATATAAATTTTTGTAAAATATCAGGTTAACATTAGATTGTGTAACAAGTTCATCTTTCGGCTCATTCATTCTTACATTTTGAGGGGCATTATAAAAATATGTTACGTACAATACAGCAATATCGATGCTGATATAATAATGAGAGAAGAAAGATAACACTACGAGCTTTCAGTGAAAAAATTGTTTGTTAGTATTTGTACATATTAATAGATTATGGATCTTTATGCATTCATGCGAAATTGGAAAGTGCATAGAGCACAAAAAAACAAGTAGAAAGTACAATACTCGTTATAATTTTTATTATATCCATAATGTTAATTGTATTATAACGAAACGCGGAAGAATTTATTACACAACCTAATAGAATCATGAATCAAATTTTAGTATCCAATTGTAAATAGAGTTTTTTTTTTGGGAATTCGTTGGTTTATTTCTGGAGCAACGAGGAAGTTGTTAAACCGATGTGATATTTTGATGAACGTGAAGTTAAAAACTTAGTGGCACGGACTGTTGACATGTGTTAGCTAGTTAGGTGTTAAATTGATGGCAAATATTGTGCTAATTTCTCATTGTTGTGAACTCAACGCGTTTACTGTTCGGTGAGTCAGATGTATGTCAGGGATGTCCCTAACTAGGTAATCTATGATCCATAAATATTTTATAGATTATTTTGTAGCTGTTTGTGATTCAGTGGTGGTAGTAGTTTCGTTTAACAAGCTCGTCATTCAGTGATACTTCGTTCTCAAATTATTTAACAGTCACAATCGCGTGCCTGAAATTTTTCTACCTGGAACAATGATTGAATAACGATAATTGAATAATGTATAAAATCTCTTAGAAATTAAACCGATCAACTTTATTTTCGATGGAAACTCTGAATTTCGTTTCAAAATTCATTTATCAAGAAACGAGCGTAACAATAAATGTCAAAATAGACAGCCAAAAGCATTTCGAGACTTGGAAATTTTTCAACCTCAAGAATTGAAAAAGAAAGAAGAAAATGTTACATCAACAGCTGGAAATTTTCCAAATATCACAAAAGCGGGATTCACGTAGTTGCTTGACAATTGCAAATTTATAACGAGAGCAGCGCAAGTACACATCATCGTGCTCCAGTTCAACCTACGATCCCAAACGTTTATGCTAATGCGACCGTTTTGACTCAATTAACAAATACTAAATTGTTACGGGGTCTGTGTAATCTCAAGGTAAGAGCTTATGCGCTGTAAGTGCTGTTTCCATGAGTAGCTTGGTGCACAATGGTTTGTGGTATCCTGTACGCGAGGGTTTCGGAATTAAAGCACGGATTTTCGAACGACATAAACTCTGACCTTTGACTACAGCTCCCACACTTTTACCCTAATCCGTGACTCAATTCTGTTTCTTCAGTGAAATTTATCATTTCCACTTACAAGCACGTAAGCTTACCTCGAGATTTCTTTTGACGATAACCGCGTAATAATCCCTGGAAAGCAAGCAGAGCAACTTTTGAAACGGACACAAATCTGACCTCTGATTCTCGCTTCGATACTCAATTGCAAAACGACTCACCGTTTAATGTTCACAGCTATACCGCGACAACTTTTATTACCTTCAATACCTGTTTTACTAAATCACCTCGAGATCGCGTGAATTTGTGAAAATATTGTACGCACTTCTTATGAAATTCACGTATGCACGTATATTTTCTTATATAAGCTGAAGTTCAATAAATAAATACGATATACGACATATGAACTAAATATTTGACATATAATATCAAAATTTCATTGATTATGCTTGTTGTCTATGCAAAGTTATGACACGAAGAATCTTTGATTCTCGATTGATAAAATGAAGTCTAAAATTATTTAAAAGTATCATTGCCACGATTTTGCAATTTCGTTTAACGAGGTGGTTAGTGAATCAATCCATCTTGAGGTTTCTGCGTCGATCTTCGATTCGCCCCAGGGTTACTCACCCCTTTGCCTCTTTCCAAATTGCTTAGGTATTCGTTCATAAATTTTGGAGGCATCATCATGCCCTCTGGCACCTCCAATGGTAAATAATTTGAAGGTAGTGGTTTCGTGTGCCTCGAATGCATTGCTGGCCCATTGTGAATAGCACCAGTGTCTCCTGGACGATTCAGTTTTGTTAAATTTTACGTTAAAATTTAAGTTTCAATTTTAATTTTTTTTAATTGAGTTTTAATTTTAACGTGACATTCAGTATACCTGAGCTTTGAACATAGTTGTTCGGTGCTTTCGGAGCCGCAAATGTGTAATCGTTGTGAGGTGAATTCATTGCCGTGGGTTTTGCACGACTCTTTCGCATTTTCAACTCCGAAATTTTCGTTTTCTGATATTCTTCGAGGTAAAGCAAAAATTCTCGATACGTTACGTAGTTCTTGAAAGGAGAAATATAACTTAGAATTTCTTTGCGCGTTGAACGAAAACACTTAAATTGATGCTTTTAGGCAAAATTCGTCACTATAGCATAGATTAAAGTTATTGTATCGCGATGTCTGTAGAGTTCAAGTACCTTGTCCTCTCCAGCCCAATTTCGATTGGTTGGCTCGGTAAGTCCTAACAGATCGATCCAGTGATAGTAATCTTCCGTCTGGTTACCGTACCAATATTTTATAATTACGAAACTGCAAAGGCTTAAATTAATACAAAAAAGCTCTTTTTTTTGTCTTCTTCTGAAAATGATAAGAAATTTGAATCTTACGCTAGACCATCATCGACCATTTTCTGTACCTCAGGGGAAGACATTAGTTCCATAAATTCTGGGTTTTCTGGATTTCTTTTCACATCTACCAATTGCCATGGAGCAATCAATCCAAATCGAACGCAGTTCAAAACTTGCAGCATGTACTGCTTTCTGTTCGCCCAATCATGCATCAGCCATCGTACAGCAGACATAAGAACTTCCATTTCACTAAAGTTTAAAGATTCAGAAGTAAGGAAAAATATATTATTTTATCTGGACACATGGGCAATCGAATACCTATTGACGCAAATATAGTTAGACTTCAATAAACGGCACAGTTCATCTACGGACAACTCGAGGAAATCTTTAGTGCTGACCAGCATCAAAAAGAACTTCATAATTCTCGGTACCATCAGTTCCATAACTGCGGTGTTCTCCACTCTTTTCGCTTCCAGATATAATAAAAACGCGGTGTCTTCGGTGAATAATTCGTCATTGTCTATGAAAGCCCAGCATTGTTCTTCCAGTTCTGCGAAGAATCGAGAAAGGCACGAGAATTAAAAAGATCGCACTATGATGTTTCTTTTTTTCGTGCTTCGTCGTTCATTGTACTCCAGATGGAAAAGCTGTAATAAAGTCATAAATTAAAGCATTAAATCAATATACTGATTCGTCTAGCTGTTTTTATTACCTTTATTAAACTTCTATCGCTTCCTACTGTGGCTATACTGATAGCTCCATTAACTATACCCTACTCTAATTACTATAATAGTAAAAATGAACCTGTTCTCGCAAAAACGCAGCTACATATATAGTTCTAAATTGATTTATGTCTTATGTCTGTGGCAAAGATCCGAGCGTCGATAAGAGATGTTCCATTAGGTTTCCTCAAGTTTCTGTTTCGGCGATCAAACTTCGTGTATTTTTTTCTTAATTTTTCCGACCTCGTTATATCTTTTCTATCAAAAATACATTCTCTGAACGTGAAAAATATAGATTTTAGCGACATAGTTCCTCGAGAGGAAGCTTGGATTTCCTCGTGTTTTGCTCGAAGACACGATGCACCACCATTTTCTCAGAGTTCTCATATGGTTTATTGAAGTTTCAAGTTGGACAGTGACGTATTCAGCGGAACTCGAGGTCGGCACCGTCGAGACTTTTTCGAATGCCTATTGTGGCACTGGAAACTTTTCATTCTTTTCCGGTAGCGAGTTCGAAGTTTTAAACCGAGCCAGAACGCATCGACCATATATTATGCGTGCAGTCGCGTTTTAAAAGATTGATGGCGATGGGCAAGGATGCTGGAGGCACCGACGTAAACAGGATCATTGTTCACGAATCTTCCACGTTGATGAAGATAAAAGAATGTTTATACGATTTATGCGATAACGAAATCTTTCGTCGCTATAGTGCTATACTCTTATCGGTATTCTTATTTAGTACATTTTGTAATTATTCCTAAAACGTACATTAATGAATACTTAAATCGGAATTTTACATCAAAATTTGATAATCTCTATACACATACATATATATTTAATGTAAATATAATTTAAGGTATAATTAGGTATTTTATACCTAACTTAGGAATTTATAATTCTTTTACCGGTCTTACCTTTAATTCCGAGATATTGGGCCGCGGTAAAAACATCCAGGATGTTGTCCCTTTGCAAAAGCCTGTAGCTCTCGTTCTGTGGACTGATCATCCAGTCGTAGATGAGCGAAAACGCCTTCGAAGATACGTCACTCTGTTAGATGCATCAAAATTTCTTCAAGTCATTATCATTCTATGCTTATTAATTCTTATATTTATTAGGTCGTCCGAAAAGTTTCTGTCGTTTTATAAGGGAATAATGGATGCACAGCATTTGTCGTTTTTTATTATTTTATCGAATTACGTATGATCCTTTTTGTTCTATCAAAATAAAGATCACAACGTTCGACAGATTAGGTTTCATGTTTGTGTAAAGATGCATTGTTGTAAAAGACGTGTCTGTAAAAGAAAGACACTTTTCGGACAACCTAATATAAATTAAATACATCAACTTGAAAAAGCTAAACGTCCTATGTAGAACAGACATCTGTAGAACGTTAGCTTAAAGAAGTTAGATATTCCTTAATTTACAAAAATACACCTGATATTATATTTTTCAAATAACTCTGCCATTCTTTCTTTAGACTTCTGCATAAAGCTATGGAAAACTAAAAATGTACGGAACACCTATATAATTCTAAAATAGTTCTATCATCCTCCGGTATAAAGGTGTAACTTTTGCACAAAGGTCGAAGTTCAGCTGATATGTAATTCCATCGTGCTTTCTTTAAACTTCTTTATTAAAGAGCAAGAGGCCAATTTATGTAAGAAACACCAAGAATAAGAATCTTCAAGCAGAGAGGATGGCTTGGTTATTTTGTTACAAAGCACGCGTGTCCTTCTATTTTTAATTACACGTCTCCTTGACACGTGGCGAGGAAGAAAGCTGTCGCGACGATAGAAATTGCGGGGGCTCTCGCAGTAATCATTAAAGGGCGGCAGGTGGTGGTGCTGTTACTCGAGCGTTGCTATTCATCCTTAAGTTAAAAGAGAGTCAAATATAGCCCTGGCTAGGGAAGACGAGAAAGAGTTCAAGGTCGGTTGGCTTCAAGCCCACCGAGTCACCGGTGGAAAACGGAAAACGAGGGGCCAGGATGCTGACACGAGAGATTGGGGTCGCTAGCAACCCCTTGTGTTCTCGCTGCTTGCCTACTTGGCGGTCTCGAAGTCTCGACATTGCGAGATTTATTGAATCTCGCCGCTTCCACCACCGACGATTCGTACCCTCGTATATTCATTGGGTTGTCATTATCGCCGACGAACAATCGCGAAAGTAGTAATTTATGAATATCTAGTGGCCGGTCTCTCGAAAGGCGGAATAACGCAACTTGGTTAAATCCCGCAGACTTACGACGTTTCGTCGGTTTTTGAGAATATAGGCCAGGTTGATCGAGGGCAAATTCCTGGCATTTATGTGATACAACGAAATGTTGTAGATGATTGGAATCTAGGATTAAATCGATTCTCTCAGAAGCCAAACCGTCCAACTCCATCTTCTATCAATTTCTCAATTTTATCACGTAACTGTGTACTCTGACGAAAAGAATGAAAGCTATATGGAAAAAGATATGTCTGTCAGTAATTTGGCCTGCGCTGCACCAGCTGAAAGTTAAATAGTAAAAAGATAAAAAATTTTTCTAAAACTCTTCGATACTAGAAATATCGAGATATAATATCAAGTTCAACAATTTCTCCACTGTACTAAAATTTTGGCATCAAAAATCCTTTCTCCGAGATATCGTAATAATCAACCACTTTACAACCTGGCTATCTACCTCGTCGAATTTCGCGTGAAAGTAAACGGAATATGCCAGGGCGGGAGAAATTCTATCGGCCAGTTTATCGGGAAAAATCATTAAAGAAGAAACGAAATAAGAGGACGTTCGAATGGAAAAACGTGGACAAAGGCGAGGAGGCGAAGATGAACGACGATTGGCGCACGATCGGACATGGACCACAGATACGCATCCAGAGATGGAAGGGGAAGCGGAAAATCGTATCGCGCGAACAAAAGGACTCATTCCGAATTCGCTAGACTGTTCTGTGTACCGATAAGTCCGTAATATATCTTGCTCGGTGCAAGCATGTATAATGTGTCGTTTTTTCCGGGGGAAAACTCAAGGGACGTGCGTCGTTTTCCGCCTCTGTCGGGTAATAAATTCCCGATGGGATACCCTTAACGCTATCGTATTGCACGCTGGAACGATACGACAGCGTTAAGGGTATCAGTGGGCGAAGGAACGTCTCGCGATCCGTGGTTACGACTCGTTTAACGCGCCTCGTTAAAGGATGAAGATCGATGACGGTTGAGTGCTCGTGAAAGCTACGGGGAATTTTCGTTCGCGTGCCTTCCATTTTCTGAATAAATGACAGCACACAGAAAGAAAAATCGCGCGGATCGTTCTGTCGCTCACAGGATCGTTGGTTGGCGAGCGGAGTTGAAAATGGAAGTAAAAGGATTGGGTTTCGCTGTGTCGTGGCTCTCGCAAGCCAAACTGATCGACTCCACATTTTGCAAATGTATCAATTTCATTATGCAGTTAGACGATTAAAATTAACTCGAGTTCACTTATCGCAAGAAGGTAGCATAGTTAATAATAGATTAAATAATAATGTTTTTAATATCGTCACATTACTATGCTTCCAAATCTCTAGAGTTGATCAATGTAACTCTTGGACGGATCAATTAATATTGAGTTAAAGAACTGATATAAAAATTCGATCGTTTTGAAGTTTCTTGCGGTATCTTCTGTATAGCAGAAGTGCCACCTTTTTAGTAAATTGAACTTCTCAAGCAAAAAGCACGTGGCTCGGTTACCCTCGCACGAGCAATGCGCAGTTATCAGTGATTCCCAGCAGAGCTAGAAGATGAGGTGACGTTACTTACAGGATAAAAAGTCCAATAACTTACTTCGGTCAGATCGATCTCCTTGCAATTCTTCTCGTCGAAAAAGGTGCTGTAGCTCTGTAGCACCAGCAGATGGCAATGGAACTCGTCCTGATCGATTCGCACAATACAGTCAGCGTTCCTCGAAAGATCGATCGAATGAAATTTAGCCCGTAATCGTGTCGTATGTTGATGCCCGACTTCGTTACATCGATCGGGTACAACTATAAGCTTACTTGTAATTTGTGATACGCCTGGCTAGCTCCTGATACAGGTCAGTCTTCTCCGGGAGAATTATGTTATCCCAATCGATTGGCTGTTCACTCGTAAATCCGAGTCTGCTCGAAATTACACGACAATCAAACAGTTTATTGAGAAACATCGAGTACATACTTCACGTTGGGCGAGTTGGTTTTTCTTACGATTGACAGAAAAATACGGGACGACATAATTTTATGGAAAAGTCTCGGTTCGCGATAATAAATAAACTGTGTATCGTTTTCCCTTGTAAAGTTACGTCGACCTGATTCTCGTTTTACTGCCTTCGTGGTTAGCATGGTTTTGGCTTGATCGACGAATAAAACTCACGTGGACAGTGGCACATCTTGCAACACTGGCATTTCATGAGACGCTGACGACGTTGGCTGTTGTTGCTTGTACTCCATCGCCTCCACTTGGCCGAACTTAGCTTTGAACGGATGCATTGCTGGTTTATACTCGTCCTCCACAACTGGAAACTTTTTGTGACTCTGTTTAGAAACGATACATTACTTTTAAGTAGCTATGATGGATGGTAGGTAGCTGGCTGTGATAAGAATATTGTTAGGTTTCTGTCGCATCACAACTTAATTTTGGTGGAAGTGTGTCAACGAAGTTGTTCAGAGAATTCGGTTAAAAGTTAAAAGGATTTGAGTGAAATTAAATACTTTGCTATCTGTAACTTCCCGAGTCACCCCTTGAAACTTTAAACCTTTTTTCGGTAATCGTTTTCTTCAAATAGCTTTTACCGGTTTCTGGAGTATTTGATCTCTTGTCGAAAGAAACCTAATCCAAGTCTAACCTTATCCACTCGCTCGTGTACGTGGAAGCGATCGATCGAGGCCGCGATTATACAGAGAAGCGGTAAGCGGTAAGCGGTAAGCGGCTAAATTGGCATTTGGGGTATTGGCATTGGCTGCATCACTTGTTTTGCCGCTTGCACTCTGTATAACCACGGCACAACTGATACCATTTTGTATCGAAGGAAGGTTATAATACCGAACCTACTTGCAACTGATTGATCGTCGATGACGATACTGCACCTAGTGGAAGATCGATGGACCTCGGTTGCGTGGAAGACTCGGATATGTGCTCACCAAGTTCGTTCTGGGCTGTATTCAATTCGGCCTTGACGTTAACCTTTGTATGTCTGGGATCAGCAACCAGCACACTGACCTTCTTCGATTCGAACACCACCTAGAATGACTACGCGTCTGCCTTGAGGCCAACATTCCTGAGGTTCGACGAGTATCTACCGATGCAAGGACCGATTGGGACATTTACCTGATTAGGAACGATCTTCAGGTTACCGCTCGGAGTTGCCTGGAATGGAAATACTCGTGTCGAGTTGTCGCCGCCGTTTACGCCAATAAATACACGATGATCGTCACCTCGTTCCCTTGGCCTTGTATGCATTTGCTGCATTAGATAGCTGAAGTTTGGGCCGACTGCTTCGTTTTTGCGTTGCTTGCAATCGCCGTCTTTTCCTGGACTGCGAAACGCATCTTTTGATTATTTTTAAACCTCATTTTATGTACTTTTGTCTCTTTAGCTTCTCTTCTTTGTCGTTTTTAATTTATTTTTTTAATCATCATTTTATTATTTGATTAATTTGGACGATGTAATCTATATGTTGACTTGAAGTCAATAATTTTGTTCCGCGTTTCAATCGTTTCAGGCAAACAAAATTTGATGTTCCTCAACCAATTTGAACGGTGCGAATAATTTTGTTGCTCCATTGCACTGTTTGAAGTGGATAAGGTTTAACGTTGTTTGACGTTATGTGACGAGATAGTATAGTGTTTCTACGTATGTTTTTATCTTTCGTGGAGGATTTTATCTTTGATAAATCAAGATACTGTTTTCTATATTTTTATGATCAACGTCTATAATTCATAACATTGGTCGAACGTATATACCATTAACGTTGAATACAATTGATGATCTCTAAAGGTAATGGTTAAGAGCTAGTAAATGCTGTAATTATGGATCGTTAAACGTGGTAGGTAGTAATTAGTTCAGACTAATAGCAAGGGCTATCAAATGTTAAGTTTGATTATAAACGTTGATTTACCGACACTTCACATTATTATCGAGGTTTATTGTATATTATGATCGATCTCTGTTCACAACTCTAATCATATTATAGGTAGCTTTCGAATGTTGACTATTATCCGTATACAATAGTAGAGCAGAATCTGTACTTCCTATTAACGTATATTTATTTTTACTTCCGTCATTTCACTCGTCTTTTTGCCAAAGAATTTACGAATAAAACAAAGATACGAAACGGTAATCAATATTTCAGAAAAATATACGAGTATAAGAACGTAACATTACAAAACTAAAAATCATATTCTATTCAGATATGCTTTCCTTAATATCATACCAAAGTACGTAATAAATCTTTGTCGATATTATTCGCATTAAGACTAAATCTCGTCGCAAAGTGCAATATAATTTCGTTACCTGGAACGAGCCATTAGTTTAGAAACGGAATTATCAGAGGGACAACATCGTTCCCCGAAGATTCTATCGTGTTTCCACTGTTTGTTCGCTCTTCTATCTTGATCGGGGTCATCCGAATCGTCGTCCTGTCGAGTGGAGGAGTCCCCTTCGGATCTAATCAAATTTTTCGCAGACTTGACCGTGTATTTAACCAGATCGGATCTCTGTTCCGCTAGCTGCACCTCTTTAGGTCCGACACGATGATCCTCCGACAAGGAACGAGCCTGTACTACGCGACTGTCCTGATAAATGTGCACGTTGAGTGGTCTCCGCCGCTTCGATAAACGTCGACGTCTCAAAGTAGCTTTTCTTCGGTCAGTTAGATATATGGGAGGTCGGTCCTCTGGACTTCCAACCAGATTCGACCTGTCCGAAGGGAAAAGAGAGAAATTTCTCGGATTTCTTCGAAAATTCGATCATTTTGTTTTGATACCAGGAAAAGGAACTTTGATCCTCTTTCGACTTAAGCTCGCGTGGACGTCTCGGAATTGCCGGAAATTTAATTAACTTAGGATGTTCGTAAATTCCTAAGAAGATTTCGAAACAAGTCTAAGAGTATCTTATTTCCTAGGGGAAATTATTTGATATTTACAGCTCTATTTGTGTGTTTAATCATATTTAAGTAACGATATTAACAACGTGTTTCAGTGTTTTCAACATTCAGCTAGCCGAAACACAATTTTGAACCCTAATTAAAAATTGAACTATTATCATTCGTAAAATTTGAGAAGCTGTAATTCATAAAATACGAATGACCAACATTGGTAAGTAATCCCGTTAACCGATCTGACAATAAAAAAATTAAGCTCTACAAATTAATTTTACAAACAACAAGTCATCTAATTACGCTATTCGTCGAAATATCATCAAATCGTATATGAAAAATCAATAACCTACATTACCTGATAGTAAATTATTCGCCAAACGGGTCGCGAACTATCGAAAACCCTAACATCTCGATATCAGAGCCGCAATATCCACGATCATTATCTTCATAATTACCTCTGGTGACGCGGGGATCGAACAGTGTGGACAACCGATCGACTCAGTTCGCGCGTAACCGCTCGTTCCGACTGAACAGCTCTGAGGGGTACTTCGGGGGTTGTTGCGGCTGGCACGACTGATTTCTCGTGATACAGGACAACGACGCTGCTCTTGCTGTTTCCGGGTCGCGGTGATTCCGATCGATCCTCGTTCGGCTCGACTACGAACCGCCCAGGAATTAAAGCGGTGCTCTTCGCGACGATTCTGGCCGCGCGAGTTCCGGATGCGTGGCCGCTGTTCGAGCCGCTGTCCCCTTTCTGTTCACCGGTGAATTATCGCGTTCCTTTCCGAGAAACACGTAGGCGAAGAGGAATAACGCAAAGAGAAACAAGTACATGGAATCGGGGGGCAGCGGATCGAGAAACGCGAGTTTCAGGGTTTTCGGGCCTTGGGGATGACCAGAATCATGGGACTGCTATAAAAATCGAGAAAACCAGTTTTGAAAATGCTCGCAATATTTAAGCTTCGTTATTTTGTACATTTCCCTACGAAAGTTGAAATTTCCAATGTTTCGCTACGCTAAAATTTCTGTCGAATGTAATCTCGTTGTTAATTATATTCCATCATCGTGTTCTTATTTTACAATTTGTTAATTGGAAGATATGAGAATGCGTGTTTATGTAATAGAAAACTTTTATCGTGAATTCTATTAATTTCCAAAATTTGGTGAGACAAAATTGATTGAAACTAACGTCTAATAGCAATTCATGTACGTTTGATATGTTTTTAGTGGGATTTCGAACGATCATTCCGTAGTCACCCCAAAACTCGAACGCGCGAATGAAATTAATGAAATAATGCGCGCCAATTGTACGGGTAGACTAAACATTTCTATATTTAGCAACTTACATTTTCTACTGCGTTCACGGATCGCACGAATTATTCGCGGCGTGCTTTTTCCCCTCCTGTTGTCAAGGGAATACATTAGGCGTTGTTATAACGATACGTGTTAGAAGTATACGTGATTTAAGTACGTGCACGTGACTCGCCGAACTTTTTGGATAATTACCCAAGTTTCGTAGAAGATTTGGCGCTAAGATCCTTGCTGCCGCTGGAACACCTCTTCGTGGCGAAGGTTACCTGGGTCGCGAGAGTATAGGGATGAAAGTAAATGAAAGAATGGAACTTTTCGTCTTTAACGTAATATCTCGCTGTGTGATTGTTCTTATTACATTTTTATTAAAATATCTCGAGTTTTATATCTTCTAGAATTGGAACTACGAACTGCGATATGTATTATATTACACGCACTATTATATTACATATATGTTGCACTAATGATTTCTTTTTTCCAAGTTATTTTTATTCTACACTCCGATGGTATTTTTTATTCGTGCCCTAAAATTCTTTCGAAAACCGAAACTGGCCCTTTCAACTAGGATAGGGCCAGCAATACGTTACAAAAAACGGTTTTAGAGTTCAAAGCCCGAAATGTACCTCGCAGCACTTTCGGATTCTAGATATTTTTACTGGTAAAACCCGATACATGATGTCGAGTGACGTAAATGGAAACTTGCGAATATGGTTGCAATTCTGTCGCACTGCTAGTTATTTTTAACAACCTGTGTCGTTTTCTACGGGTCGGCTAATTCCTCGATATCTCACGATATAAATGGATATAAATTCGTTAGAAATAAATTACCTCGTGCCTCTTTCGATGATTACAATCCGGAAAATATTGCAAACTCGATGCACGATTGTTCTTCGTGTTTTTAACTACTTTATCGTATACTGAAACATATTCAGAATAGACTAACGTATAAGGTAATGTTCGAAAAACTGTGTACATGGCATCCCAGTTCCACTTACATCACTTACGTAATTTTGTTTCGACGTGATCGCAGCTTGCAAAACAGCAACAGCGATTAGAATCCCTTCTGGATGCTTCGAAATGGTTTGGTGAATGATTTCTAGTTCCTATTATATTATGATGCTGATACCGCGACTTTTGACAAGAACGTCTGTGAAGAATCACTTATATGAACGTATCGTTTACGTTTATTAAGACTTTCCTTGGATATCTTGGATGGTACCTCGGATTTAACAGATCGAGTTCCGAGAAGAAGCAAGAATCGTCTTCACTGGATGCAGAACTTCTAGATTCCTCCTAGAAATGTCAAAAGTCTCTAATCATTTATAATCTTTCCATTGGAATTTTAAATCCTTTGACTGTGAAATTACTGAGCTAACAATTATCACAAAGACTTGCCATTCATTCTGTAAATTTTATATTTATTTTTAGTTAGCGTCGGAAGTAAAAACAATAGAAACAAAATAAAGAACGTAACGTTAATTTTCAGCGTTTGACATCTCTGCAAATATAGGAACTGAATGTATTAGAATAGTCAGTTTATTTATTTTGAAATTTTACTTTTATCTTTTTCAATGATTTATAATCATATCTTTATCTTACGATTCTAGAAGCCAAACTAGCATAACCTCTTTTGCCATACTCCACGTGAAATTTACAGTTTCCTTCGCTAAGAAAATAATTTTTCATCCTTTTATTTTACATAAATCATTTACCATTTCAACTTCTCAATTATTGTATATTATTCGAGCGACACTCTTCCGCTTCTCAAGTCGGCGAAATATCATATAATAATTAAAAACGATCGTGCACACGTGTCGGTAGCGTACAAAAGGCTAAAAATATCCTCTTAAGCAATCAAAGAGATTTACTCTACTTTCAGAAAAGTCGAAGCAATTTCCCATTTAAAGTTTATGAATCGTTCGTTCAACATTTCCAAGCGTACTCACGTCATAACGCGTAAAGCTTGTTCGCATGGTACGAGTCGCATTAGGTCACGCAGAAATCACTCGGAGAAGCGGCGTCATCGCAGAACGTGAACGTGATCTCCGCGGAGTTAGATCGTTAACAATTCTCAAGGGGTAAACGACCGGTTCGTCGATCGAAACGATCAGGACATTTACAAGATAATAGAGAACGAGAAAAGAGGGAGATCGTCGCGAATATCGGGAGAAGAGGCCTTGGAAACCAAACAACACGCGACAGACAAGACAACGGGTCGCGACGTTCGTCTGTTTCGAGTAAAATTCGACTCGAAACGAGTCCTTCCGATCGGTAATCGGTCGTGACGGATTCGTTTCGCGGTTTCGCGTAAATTCGATGGAAAACCGTCGAGACGTTATGGATCTCGGGACCGAAGTGCTTCTCTTCCTCGTAAATTCCGGTTTTACGGGCGCTTTGAAATTACAAGCGCGAGGAGTGGCTGAATCGCTTCTTCTGCTCGTCGATTTTATGTAAAGTTATTTGCGCGCTCTCAAAGCGCGCCTTAAGCTTAAGCGAATCATGCGCACCCTCCTGCGAACTACTCTACTCGATCGACAGTTCGTAAACGCGACTAAGTTGAAACAGAAAAGAATTTTTGAAGGTAGTGTTCATTCGTTTCGATTGAAATAGATCTTTGATAGTTCGGTACATCTATATGAAATTAGAGGTATTTTAGGATAATTTCAATTAGTTTAAGAAGGGAATTGATTTTTCGTGTGTTGAATTTTGTACGAGTCGAGCTACTCTACTCGGATGACCTTGTTCCATTCGTAGGAATTTATTTGAAGCAGAGTCTTAAAACAGTTCGGATTCTGTTCTCGGAATATCTTCAAATATGAACAGTATTGATTCGATGTACTACACATAAATAGCAAATATAGCGATATCTACGTTATCGTCATCCAATATGATATTCAACATAGAGTGACATACTTCTGACTCTGTGCCTATGTATATGGCAATTTCGATCTTCGAAGGTTCAGACTTCGTATTATCGAAATAAGATCCCATATTCAAGTTATTTTCCATGTAGATACGTAAACTGACATCTTAAAATAGAAAGTCACCGATACATACATCTCTGTACGGATTTCAGCAGTCTTTATTGCTTCCATTGAAATATTGCCACGATAATTTATTTAATGGTATCCACTATATTTAAAAATACAAACTAAACTAAAATACAAACGCCTGTCCCAAAGATGCATTTTTCTTTCGTTAAAAATGTCTTCATTTTAAGTAATAACCTCCGTTCCAATACGCTGCTCCGTACTTTGTTTGGCTGTCCAAGTTATTTCGTCCAAGCGTACAAAAATTAAAACGCAGAAGCTTTTCCGATATTTGAATCGACGCAGTGGATGCGTCGATATCGGCGAGGCAGTCGCGAAGAATTTCTAACGCCGCGCGTTCCTTTAAAAATTATTCCATGCCGAAGCTTGCATTCGTCTCTCTCGAAGCGTAGCAGAATCTAGAGGCGTCGACGCCCCAGGGAAACAGCTGATCGAAGCTCGGATATGGAGCATCCACGTGTTGAACCCGAGCGCGAGTTTTTTTCCCGGGCGTTTCTGCCTAAATGCAACCAGACGTAAATAGAAACATAATGAACCAGTCTGGTGTATGGCGAGGGGGGAGAGAGTGAGAGAGTCGACAGAGTCGGAGATCGCTGTATTCGGTTTTCACCGGAGAGAAGAGTGGAGATTTCTCGGCGGAGGGAGAAAGCGGAGAGGGTTGAAGCGTGGGTGGTGCTGCCTGGCGGGCTGCATCGATCGCTTCGGCGTCCTGGTGACCTCGACCTAATGCCACCCTCTTCTGCTCTTGAGCACGACCCCTCCTTCGCGCTGCTCCGTGAGCCACGGGGTCAGTTAACACCCCCGTCAAAATACACAAAGCCCCGGGAATCGCGAAGTATCCTGGGGCAGAACAAGTTACGAACGCTCGACCACGAAATGTCATCCGTTGCTTTTAATAGATCGAACAAAATCGCGAAAGTGTTAGCAATAGTTAAATGTAAGCCGACTGTACGACGCGGATGCGATGTACTTGATATTTTTCAGTGTTGGCCTTTCTATAAGTATTTTTATCATAATTCGTTTTAGTTTCGTTCGTAGCTAGGCAAATTAATCTTTCTGGGATTAGCAGAGAATTCGGAATTTCTTCCTGCACCTCGATAGCAATCGACGCATGGTTCATTCGCGAAATCACGAGACCTATGCATCCCATTGTTACTGTTACCTTTAATTTCTCCAAGGTGTTAGCAATAGTTAAATGTAAGCCGACTGTACGACTCGGATGCGATGTTCTTGATATTTTTCAGTGTTGGCCTTTCTATAAGTATTTTTACCATAATTCGTTTTAATTTCGTTCATAGCTAGGCAAATTAATCTTTCTGGGATTAGCAGAGAATTCGCAATTTCTTCCTGTANCCTCGATAGCAATCGACGCATCGTTCATTCGCGAAGTCACGAGACCTATTGATACGATACCGATTGTTTCTGTTACCTTTAATTTCTCCAAGGTGTTAGCAATAGTTAAATGTAAGCCGACTGTACGACTCGGATGCGATGTTCTTGATATTTTTCAGTGTTGGCCTTTCTATAAGTATTTTTACCATAATTCGTTTTAATTTCGTTCATAGCTAGGCAAATTAATCTTTCTGGGATTAGCAGAGAATTCGCAATTTCTTCCTGTACCTCGATAGCAATCGACGCATCGTTCATTCGCGAAGTCACGAGACCTATTGATACGATACCGATTGTTTCTGTTACCTTTAATTTCTCCCAATTTTAGTGACGTGTATGTCGCTCCAATATTCTGAGATGGTTAGGTTGTGAATATTTAAGAAATGGAACAGTTCTTTACCGGTCAGCCTCGATGTATCAGGAATAGAATTTTCTTGCATCACAATTTTCTTGTTCCTTGCAGAAGGAAAGCGAGGATGCTGATTCGAGATTCTTCGCATCTCGGTAGGATTCGTCTGTGATAAAATAGATGCCAAACGAGGTTTGTAGTGACGTCGCATAGTCTCGTCTTATACTCACTGTTCGTTCTAATCACATACTTTTAGCAATCATACAGTACACTTTGCTATTTTAAAAGTCGCGAATACCGAGCAACTCGTGCGAAGGTACGCTACTTTCCGACCAACCGACGAGCGAAACGTATCAAAGCTTTTTGCAATCGAACCACGGGATGGGTTCTTTATGCCGATTGGTCGAGGCCGGCTGATTTCCGGGATCGATAAACATCCGGGATCATGGAACTGGTAGTGGCTATTCGATTTTTCAAAGCAGCTTTCCATTTCACTTTTTTTCCAATTTACAGGCTACTGGAAAGTTTCATGAGCTTCGTCGAAGTAGCTAGAAATGAAAAGTTTGTTGGGTAATGCAGGATCGTTGAAGCGGTGTATTCGATGAGGAATTTCATATGGCTTGTTTATAAAAACTTGCAGGTGTCCCAGTTTTCTCGAAACGTCAATCGCAGATATCTGTACGTATAAACGCTTTGTTCGATAAAATCTCGTTTCAGATTTGTATTAGCTTCGGTTAGTGTACGCTACTTTTCTAACTAGGTTGCGGATACGATTTTCATTTTTTATTGTGCTAACGAATCACTTTCACGTAACGAGATCTGTCTTTGTATCGCCAGGCACGTATCTTCCACGCGGTAGGTGTGATTCTAATATTCGCACGTTCTCTCGTTTTCTATTTAACAATCTCTTTTACACACCTCAGCAAAATCACATTCAGCAGACATTCTCAAAACGTGCAACGACGTTTAGTCGCATCGACCTGGAACTTTCTTTCACACCCTAATGTCAGGCACCCAGTTCATCTACAAAACTCAACCACTTGCGCTAAATGATCATCCAAAATTCCCATTGATAAATATCCCAAAATAATCGAAAATAGCGTCCCTATCGTTGAAAAACGAACGAACCATCAATAGCTTCGATAGCTTCCAATTTTCCCGTCGTATTGACTCTCGTTCGGGTAACAACGAGGCGTTCGTTGGTGGTTGGTGCGCGTTCGTGTATCGATCAGGTCCCGATCGTCCGCGACACGAATTCCTCGGCTGTGCGTCCGAAGCGGACAAATATCTGCGAGCAGGCATGCACGCGGCGTGCACGCGATTCTCGTTGTGTCAGCGGAATTGCCGCGGAAACGAAACGCGGTAGAAAACGAGTCGGCTCGATATTACGGGCCGGCTTACAGCCGACGATATTAAGTCTCTCCTGCAAACGGCTACACGACGGTGCAATAAACCCTCGCGAAACTGACGACATTATTACACGCCAGCTCTCATTCGGCCTCGTCATCCCGTGCAGTCGGCCTTTATGCAGATGAGCGCACTGCCACGCGGAACCACCACGGTGTTTTCGTCGACGTGGTTAAGCAATCAGAAACGTTGCTGCACGTTGGATGTCAGCTTATCTCGTTACTATCTACCGTGGACGCCAGCTATTACGGTCATTCCTGTAAATATTTTCTACTCTTTGTAAATAGTCCCTTGGCCTTTGTCCCTATCAAATATTTTTCTACGTTATCCTTTCTGTCTTCCACCAATTTTCTCTTCGTCGTTTTCACGCTTTGTAAGCTACAGTATGTGTAGAGCGTTTTAAGAAATTGGCGTAAAATTTCAGGGACATAAATTTAGATGTTAATAATTTGAGAGTTGTGTAGATACGCTTAACAATAACGCTTGCTTTATTTCGTTGACAGGCCTTGGGGAAGTATATTTAGGATAATAGGATCGTTTGGATTATGGTTCGCCGTATCGACGCAGAATGGGTAATTCTGCTTTATTCCAGCGGAAATATTCGTGGAATTCTGTTGGAGGATATGTGATCGAGATTTTGGAACGTATGCAGATAATTGAGATTTGCGAACGAAGAACGATAGAGGATGGAATTTTCGAATGGTTTAAACTCTTGGAATATTCGAACCATCGAAATGCAGAACAAGGTTTTAAGCGTGCGTTGTTGAAATTCTTAATGATTTAATTATTCGATCCATTCATTTGTCTCTCTGGATGGTGAAAGTTTTAAAAGCTTTCAAATGTATTAGCTTATGAATCTTATACTGCGCGAGAATTTTAAGGGTCATTAGAGAACTTTCACAGTTCCTAGTCGTGGAATAAAGGTTATAGGTAAAAGTTTTAACCACAACGCTATGTTATAAATGACAAATTGTTTTTGACTACTAAATGACTACTAAACACGTAGACGATCGTGTATATATAGCGATTAATTTACTACTACACCATGCCACAGGCGGAAATTTATCACAGATTTCTTTCCACGTAGATCTTCCTTTCATGGCCAGACGCCATTAGAAATATCTGATGCTTACGCAAATTACTTTGACGCTTATTTCTGGCCACGACATTACGATTTGTAAAGAAAAATCCAAAATTTCGCAAAACAGCGAACACACGAAAGATAAATTGCGATCAAGGCAACACGAGATACGTTTAGGTTGTCCGGAAAGTTTCTTCCGTTTCATAAGGAAACAATAGACGCGCGACATTTTTCGTTTTCTATTATTTTACTGAATCACCTATGATCCATTTTGTTCCGTCTCTATTATTACGAACATACGAAATTCGATAAAATAACATGAAACAAAAAATGTCATGCATCCGTTGTTTCTTTATAAAACGAAAGAAACTTTCCGGACAACCTAATATGTATCTATACGACATCTTAATTTTATGCGATATCCAAGTCCCTCAATTTTATTAGACAGACGAACATAAATTTTCATCGCTGATTAAATGGCTAGCACTGTACAGTCATTCTTCCAGTGGCTAATTCTGATCACCGTTCGCGTCAACACGCGACGATTGTTATATATACGTTCGTCAAATCGTGAACTCATCTCGATCCATTACAAATCACGCGAAACTGTCGCGTGTGTCGCGCAACGACACTGGACACGATTGAAATTTTTCCACTCGTATCGAGCAGGAAGCGAGTGTTTCCCTGTCGATCGTTTCATGAATAGATAGCCCATGGTAAACACGTAACTGCATCCCTAATCAGTCAGTAGGGACGTGATTGACGCCGTTAATGCGAGTCGAGGTAACGATCGATACGGTTGAAAACGAACGATTTTCGTAGTGAGCAGGCTGATCACCCATCGAAATCCCTCTTTCACCCTCTCGTTTGGTTTCTACGGACTACAGTTACCGGATCGTGCATGAATATGAATGCCTGCGCGATCTATCCGTCGATAATGATACCTTGTAATGGTAATAATGGTATCTATGAACAATAGGGCATCGTAATTTCGCATGGTTCGACGAGACGCGCGTTACCATGACGCTGCTGGAATATGGAAAGTGTCCGTCCCGTTGCATCGCAGTAATTCGTCTATGATCGATCGATTCTACCCGTCCAATTTGTACTTCCTCCTTTTCTTCTCCTGGTAATTATATAGAAAAGGCTCACACCTCACGTTGATTTTATTAACCTTTATATATAATCGTCGTCGAGCTTTAATTTCTGAGATATAAATAGAAATTACTTTGACGCTGTAGTATATTGTATCTCTCGGGTTCAGTTTTCGGTTTGTCTTTGGGTTTGAACATGTTTGGACGAGGTTTGGGTGAGATAATAAAGAAAAAGGTAATTACGATATATATGGAATTTGATGGTATTTTATGATATAGAAAAAAGAGCACATCATTGATTTCATTGACAAGGAATATTACGCCAGGTATAGCAGAGTTTATATAGTAGAGTTGTCAATGGTATTTTGCAATATTACAGATAAAATTTGTCCAATTAATGATAATGATAACGTACCATAAAATTCCATATAAATTGTAATTATTTTCTTTAATTATTATCTAAGCAAAACGTAGTATAAATCAGTTCAAACCCCAGAAACAGATTCTATATCTCGGAAGTTGTAGTCGAACGATAGTTGTATGTGTAAGCGAAATTGGGAATGTTGTTCTTGACGATATATTTCAAGCTGATCAAAATCGGCGAGGTGTCCTCTACCCTAAATAAGTAGCCTTTTTTTCTATTGCGCAGCGTGTGTAGTAGCGGAAAATGTACAGACGCGCACATGAAGTTCGTCGAACGGTTGACCGCGAGGCGAAACTCGCGATCCCTGTCGAGCATATTATGATGACGGCTTTGATGTTGGTAATGAGCGACAACTAGTTCCACCAGCAAGCGGAATTAGTGGCCGTGTAACTGTTGACTCCCAATGAAAGGTAATCATGGCTGGTGAGCAGAGTGCAGTGGCGACCGTTATGTTACATGTGGAATAGGTTGGATTAAAAATTGAAATACGTGTGCTTTGAGACGAGAAGAAAGGGGAGATTTCGCTGTCGACACATAAATCACGCACAAGCTACACCGATAAATTCCATAAATTAGACGATTAAAATAATATTGTTAGAATTGTTATCAAGATTAACGTTTTCATGGCCATTTATGGCTTTCATTCGTGATAGGAAATTTCACAGTTCTTTGAGAAGCTGTTGCTAATCGCATAAGACTGGCTACCGAAATTAGAAGTTTATGAAAAATTGCAGTCGATATTCCACTATCCGTTATAAGCGATTATAGCTTGGACAGTAAAAGAAGGGTAGAACAATAATACAACGCACCTAAATTTATGTTTTGAAAGCCACAATTTCTAGTAAAAACACACCCCTCCATAGCGGCTCTAATCCCATTTAGTTATCCTCTGAAAACATCGACACACTTTGCAATCTACCATACGGCTCGCATATGCGTTCGCGGAATGGTAACGATAACATATGGCAGGACACGATACTCTTGGAAACAAAGCTGCGCTGATCGAAACGAGCGGAGGTGCGCGTGATCAGCAGCCATGACGAAAAGTTAACGCCGCTTAAACGCGATTTACATATCCGCGAGATTAAGAGCGCAGTCGTGTTCTCCGCGAATGGTAGATTCGCTTCTTCCGCCCCTGTCCCGCTCGCTCGCTCGCTCGCTCGCTGAGTTTGGCTCGGCCGACAGCGTCGGTGCTCGCGTAGAAATTCATTTTGACAATTCGACACCCCACGGCTGCTCGAGGCGGCGACTTAAAAAAGAAGCGGGGCTGAAGAAGAGAGGGGAGACGGGCTACTAGCGCCGGAAGAAAAAGATAAATGAGACACGGAAAGATAGAGACGCGGATAGAGCCAGATGAATCGTCGTGGGAGGTGCAGTGCTGCTGGTAGAGCATGCACGATGGTAGAGAAGGGTGAACGAGGGGGTAGTACGAAACGGGTATGCATTCGAACAAGAGCACGCTCCACTTTTGCTCCATTTGCAGATGTAGGTGGACTTGCGTGGGAGAAAATGACAAACGTGTGCGCCTCTTTTATCGATGTGTGCGTTACACGAGGGTGGGGGTGGTTGGAATCTGTAGTTGGGTAGGCGACTCGGGGAAGGTAGATAAAACAGGGAAGGAGTTAGGAAGTTAGAACGAGACTAACCGTACGACATATATAGGGGAAGGAAGATGGAAAAGTAAGGTTGGAAGGAAGGGCAGGACAAAACGGAAGGAAGAGAAGGAAAAAGAGAGGATGGTTCCGATGGTGGAGGAAAGAAAGGAAGGAAAAGAGAGAAAGGTTGAGGGTGAAAGAGGGATATCGAGTGCGTGTAAACGAGAAGAGTAGGGAGAGAGAAAGAGAGGGAAAAAAACGTGGAGAGGATGGTGCCAGCTACGAGAAAGGGGAATGCAGAGTTGCCAAGGTTACACCCACGTCATAACCACCCTATGGCCGCTCCACTAACCATCCCCCTCTTCTGGACCATTTTCCATCCCTGTCCCTTCAATTCTTACTCACGTACCTTCGATTTCTACCAACCTATCGCTGAATCGTAGTTGGCCTGCCCTTATCCATGTGCGTCTAAGCTTTCCTTAAAAGTTTCACAATAAATCCCCCACTCTACCGACCGCCATTCTGATTTATGGTGGACCTGGCTCGTTATAAACTCGCCGTGGCCCTCTCTTCATGTTGTCGAAGTAACATCGTTTTGTCGTTCGCTTCTTTCTCGCCTTATTTGTAGGTGAAACCAGGCGGTTTCTCGTAAACGGTTTGCGGATAAATTATTGCCGGCAGGTCGAATTTTTTATTGGTCTGTTTTTTTTTTGTTTTTTTTTTTTTTTTAAATGTATTTCAGCTCTTGTTTTTTCGCATGGAAATGTTATGATACGAAAGGGCGAATTGGAATTGTAGAATAGATTTTTTTTTCATGCAGATCCAGTTTGCAAAAATTTATTTTCGATATTTTTCTCGCTTTAGTTTTATCGTGATAATTTACGAACGATTTTATCTATCTATCGTGTTTCCAACATTTTTTGGAAATTTGGCGACGAAATAAAAAAATAAATCGAATTAGCAAACATTCGCAAATAACGATTTAATCCACAAGCTTTGCTTTCGAATACTGTTTACAATTCTATAGATAATTAATCTTACCTCAAGGGAGAGCCTACTGTTTCCCAAAGAAATCCCTCTCTAATTAAACGCATTCGTCTTCTTTTTCCGAGGAAAGTCCTTCGTTACGTCAAAGCGTTATCTCCGATAAGTCCACGATTAATTAAACACGAGCCACCGTGAAATTATAAGCGTCCTGTATAAAGTTAAACAGTGTCCACATCGTTGGAGAGCAAAGTAAAGCTTCTGTAGAACGTCAAACATCGATGTCGGACAGTAACCACTTGCTTTCTTAAACTTCCTTTTATATCCTGTCTTCGTGTCCTTAACTTTCGAAATGACGCGACGACTACATTTCCCCTTTTAAAAACATTCCTACGATAAAATCTTTCTTCAGTATCTCCCTGAGTGTAAGCTTCTCTGCGAACCTTTCTCAATTTTAACGATCAGGCTCCTGTTGCGCAATTAGGCTAATGTTATTACATTTTACGAGTATTTAATTATAAATTAATTGGCATCGATAAATTCTCTTCCGTAATTGCAACAACTCTAATAATAAAACAAATGACATTTTTTTACAAATTGTATATTATTCCCATCGTTCTGTTTGATACGTAGAATTGTAAAATTATAAAAAGAAGAAAGCAATTGCCATGTGTCAATTTCCATAATAATATAAAGTACTGCAAGGATGTAGTAGTTTTGAGAGACAGATTTTGCTTAATATTTATAACCTCGTACAGATATGTCATGTCTCGGCCAACATCGTTGTACGTGAACCGTAGGTAGAATTTTCTTTTCCATTTATGTGCGACTGGTTTACGAACCACACGACTGCGGAAGATATAAGTCAAGCAAGACGTTTGATCTAGCTTGCAGCTGTCGGAGGACGGTCTCTTAAAGGAATATTCAAGACCCAATTCCCAACAGCTGCGGAGCAATTTTTAGGGAAACTTCTTCTGCATGTAAATAACCTTCCCTTGCAAAATCAATTGTTATATCGTATGTCCGAAATGACAGTTTTACAAGGTAGGATAATTTTTCTGGCCGTTAATGACGCGGAAAAATTTGCGTTAACGTAATTTGGGTTTTCTTCAAAATTTAATAAATCCTTTCAAGTAATCATCGCAAAAGAAACACCATTATAATTCTTCCTTTATGAATACTTTATCGATAAGACCTTTTCCAATAATGAAAATATAATTGGTTTAATAATTGGTAATAATTATTAAGTACGATGTCATATACTATTACCATCCAGAACATTATGTATTTATATTATGATTTGATATTTGATATTTCTTTACGAAAATCAAAATGCTTTTAACGTTTATATGCATAAAACATCGACCGGCGTTCTACATCGATAACACAAATTCCAATTAGGATATTAATTGGGGCGTACCTGATTAAAATACGATACAAAATAGATATAATATAAAATATAGTAAAATATAAATTAAAGCATTAATTTTCCTTAGACCCAGAACGCCACAAAATATTATTAAACATTCATTATATCCACTATTATTTATCAACAGAAAAGGGAGATTCAATTACATTCGTTAAAGAACGAAATTCGTCACATGGATCAATCTTTCTTAAAATATATTCTCGTGCGATTACGAGTTTAATTGCAGGCGGATGCTACGTGGAGGCTGAATCGGCAATTAATTAAGCGGCTGTTCGACAGGCGAAGGGAAAGACCGGTTTAATTAATTGATAATCGGAGGAGATCGGTCTGCCGGAGATAGAGTAATCCGGGATTAGCCTTTCGCCGTGTCTGAATGGATTCGGCCGACGATGATGTTCTTCTTGCAAGACTCAAACCCAAATATTTGTTTTAATTGGCAAGATTGCGTAGGACTAACGGATCACGTTAAAACGGTGAAAATTAAAGGACAAAGCTTCGTTCCATTTTCATTGCTAGGGAATTTGCATGGGCTTCGTCCTGGGTACCCATACCCCTCGCGGAGCTGCTGGCTGCAAAAATTTAACTTTTAGTCGGGCGTCCGCGGCTAAAATTTAAATTATGCACCCTTCACGCTTGTCACGCTTCAAAAGAACTTTTCGACAGTGTGTGCTTCAAACGACGTGTCACGTGCGAACGACACTTGTACCTCCGCAGAGGGTTGAGAGAGGCCATGGTTTTTTGAAATTATCATCAACACGACGAGCAAAATTTTAGAGAAAGAGCAGGAACGACGCGCCAGCGACGATGGTGTCGATGCGCGTTTTTGATATTTTTATTCTCCTGTTCGGATTTTCGAATTCCCAATGAAAGAAGGTCTACCGAATTAAGAGTAACGTTGCATGAAAGTACATTTCGTAGCTAGCAAAGAAAAGACGATTAGCAAAATTTTAGATACAATTCCTTCGTCCATCACGTTAAATTGATGATAAGGATGACGATAGGGAAGCTGGATGTTTCCATTTTTTCGTTTAAATTTCGGAATTTAAAGCTGAGAAGAGTAAAGCTATTCGAGCATGATGTGGCGTAGAAGAAAATTTCATAGCGATTAAAGGCACGGTGATCAGCAGGGAAGACGTATACGGCTTAAAAACAGGCTGCTAAATGAAGTGCCTGGAGCTCTGCAGCAAATTAACTTCTTTATGACCTCTGCCGAAGAAAGCATCTCGTAAGCAGCTTAAAGAGAGAGAGAGCTTCTCGTGAGTTTCTAAAAAAATTCGGCTGCTCTTTCCTTCTTCGTCGAGGATTAGTAACGAGAGGAACACCTTTGATAATGTATATTCTACGTAAAATTATTCTAATTAATTTCATGGTGTATTCTGCTTGCTTGCTTGCTTGAAGGATCATAAATTAAAGCCCCGTTTATTAAGTATCGATTTTTTGATTGTTTAATTATTGATTTTCAAAGTCAATAATAATTCGAAGATAATCATTCCACGTCGAATCAAATTTTCCCTTAAATCACCGTGGCTATTGGCAGCATGGTATCCATTAACTCGAGTTTTACGGTGGATGGAAGTTTCGAACCCGATTTGAGGCGCAAGCGAGGTTTCGCGCCTTCAGGAGAAACAGGTTGTTTTTCATCGAGTCTGACGGACGAGCAGTGGAATGCGATGCATTTATCATGGCGTCGCTGCTTCCCGGAAACTTGAGGTAAACATTTATCGTTCGCAACTCCGACAGGTCCACACTTGCTGGAAAAGAGGTGAACCGAGAGGGAAGGGTGGGTTATGTAGGTTGGGAGGGGTTGAAGGGGGGAGGCGAGAAGGAGACAGGAAGAGGATTGGTCCGAGCGAAAGACCAAAAGGACGGCATCCATATTTTCCCAACAAAGCAAACAAACGCTCTCGTTCTCTTCTTGAAATCCTTCAGCCTCGCCTCATTGTTCATCATTGTGGTGTGCCACAAAAGAAGGGGATGCGAGAAGAGAAGAAAAACGAGAGTGAGCCAACCGGACGAATTTCGCGTTTCTCACTTTCGAGTGCTCGCATTCATTGCACGTTGTGGAAGGTCCTGGCCTAGTTTCCCTTCCAGCGAAATATGAAAGTATTAGAGTCCTTGAGAAAAAAGATACAGTTTCAGCTTGGAATTGTTCAAGGCGGGAGAAAATTTCGTGGAATGCTACTTTGGATGTAGAAAAATTCTGCATATCTTCTCGCGCGATTTCCTCTCTTTTCCCGTCAGTCTCTACACAGATTCATATATTTTCAAATACAGACGAACAGCCGCGACTTGAATGAAAGAACGGTCTATTTCCTAAATGCAATAACGATAGCATGTACCTCATTTTTGATATTTTATATATTTCTGCATTCGTTCGTATCCGTATACATTTTGGTCTATTTACAATTGTCGTAAATGCATAAATCACAGCAGTGTACTTATGTACCACAGAGAATTACGCCGATCTCTTCGTAGATCTTGCAGTAACAGCGTTTCAGTGATCGATCCCCCGTGAACTCGAGATTTTTCTTCCAATTACGGTATCGTGTTTATTTTCCTTTGGTTCAGCCTCTCTCCGATGAAGAACTCCCAACTTCTTTCTCGCTGGGTTTGTATCATATTACGACGTCGCTGAAAGCGTTTCCAGAGAGCGAACCAATATGGAAGGGAAGAGGGAGAGTATCGCGTGGTCGAATTTAGGGAAGAACGGATCAGCGAAGAGGCGGAGAGAAAAAAAGGTCTACTTTCGTAAATGGCACAAAAATATCGTGGCTCGTCGAGGTTCTAGGCTAAATCGTCCTTTCTATCTGTATGGAGAACTTCGTGTTGGAGGCCACTGATGGCACAGGAGGGGACAGAGCGGTGACGAATTACGTACGAGGCGAGGACGAGAAAAGAGAGCAATATCTCCTAAAGTGGTCTAAGAATGCCGCTTAAATGACGTGTCTCGGTCGCTCGTGTTTCCACTTCATATACGAGGCCTGTGTGCAACGTGCGCTGCTGCTGTCTCCTCGCTCGTTTTGTCCAGGACCTCTGGAAACGTAATATCCTTCGATGTGGCGGACAATGGGCTTATTGCATTTCGCTGATGAATCATTCGCGAATTGTATTTCCACGGAAGAATGCAAGTGCTACGTTCCGTTTTAATTTTGTTTGTCAGTTGGTTTCCATCGTTCGATAAATACTTTCTCGACGTTTTCAGAAATTTTTGTTGTTGATCTACATTATCTGTTTTTTTTTTTTATTATACTTCTATATAGCTCTATAGCGTTTCAGTGTGATCTAATAATAATATGCAAAGATACAGTCATAAAGAAATAAAACGAGGATTAAAAAGATTTAGGTACACGGATCTGTAACTTTCAAGTGCTACGTTCCGTTTTAATTTTGTTTGTCAGTTGGTTCCCATCGTTCGATAAATACTTTCTCGACGTTTTCAGAAATTTTTGTTGTTGGTCCACATTATCTGTATTTTTTTTTTTTTTTATTATACTTCTATATAGCTCTATAGCGTTTCATTGTGATCTAATAATAATATGCAACGATACAGTCATAAAGGAATAAAACGAGGATTAAAAAGATGTAGGTACACGGATCTGTAACTTTCATGTTACGCGATGTTATCAAGGGTTAAAGACGAGAAAAGATAAAAGAGCGCAGTTATCGATATATTAAAAGTATAATATATTAAATACATAGTACGCTCTTCGTTCTTGTTACTTAATTGAAGCACTGTTGAAACAAGTGTAGCATAATTTCCTAATTGACAGCATAACTTAAGAACACGTCTGCTATAAAACTTTCAACAACGAAGTTTCCCGTTACTACGTAATTCCAATGCAAGTTTCTTATTGTACTTTCAAACAAACTCCATTCTTCATCGAAGTTTTAGCATATTCGCTGGAAAAAAGAAACAAGATGTAAATCCTGTTTAATCTTTCGGATTATAAGTTCTTTACCTCAAATCCTAAAAGGGATGTTCCTCTGGAACAACAAATTAAATATGATTATACCGTAAAAGCAGCGAATTATCCGACAGAATATTGATGCGTATGATATGCGTATTGACACGTAAGGCGTTGCTGTTGTTCATCGAATTTCTCAATAAATCAAGACACTTCGCTTTTTCGCGGATCAATATCGCGCGAAACTCCTATTCAACGTGTTCAAAGCGCGCAACTCTTGAACTCAATCTCCATGGTAAGAGAATTTCCGTCTGAAAGAAGAGCCTCGAAGGGACAAGAGACAAGATGAAAAAGGAGCACGTGCTTGCAGGGAAATTCAGCTAGGTCGAGGACGACCCACTTTCGTTCGAGCATAGAAACCTCGTCCTTGCCGGGGTTTCGGATTAAATCGCATTTCCCTGATCCTGCCTGGAACACGTTCCACGAGACAACTTATGAAGATGAATCACTCGCGGAGATAACACGTTATGAGATAACGTTCGCCCCAGAGAAAAAACCATGTCGCCCTGTTACACCGTGTAATCCCGTGCACTTGAAATTGAATAAAAACAACGACGCTGCAGTAACTGTAATCCTCTCGTTCCCTTGGAAATTTTCCTTGACACGATTACACGAATTGACTTCGAGAATATCGCTGCGAGATAAAGACTAAGGATAAGTCGTTGACTTCTTTGACTTATTAATCGTTTCTCGATTTCTTTTTAACGAGAGATTTTTAACAAGATTCTCTTTTATTTGTATTATTCTTTATTCACCTTTTTTTTAAATAAATTAGATTAGATTAAATTAGATTTATATGTTCGTCATTGTTAGATATTATTGATAAAACTGTTTTTTCTTTTTTAATTAAATTTACACTAGTTTAGCTAGTTTATAGGTTTCGGATCGTTAGCTAGCTGCGGACAAAAACACATTTTACCGAAAACAAGCGTCTTTATTTTTCAACAAGCGTTACAATAATAAATTGCTTTCATTATTCCATTTCAACGAAACCATTTTATCATTTCGTAAAGAAATACGCATCTTAGCTACGACGATGAAACAGCGATTCCTCGCAACAACGGTAAGAACAGGAATACATTTCGTGGCATAAATTCATGTTCTTTCAACCGCGGTGTAATTCCAGCCTCCACCGCGGAGCGTTCGCTAAGGAAAATACAAAAGACACAATATAATTTCTTCGCGTACCCAACCTCTCGCAATCCTAACCCTCTCTGGGCGCAATCTCAGCCCTCGAAACGAAAGTAACGAAAAGGAAAGAGAGGAAGAAAACGAAAACAAAAATTAAGGGGCACAGACGGTCGTAACTGGGATTGGTGGACGAGTCCGGGAGACACGGGGATGTTCTCGCGCTTATTTTCATTCCCCGGGACCGCTCGGTGTGTTTACGAGCACCCAAATGGCAGCCTTAAGTTTCACCGCGAATTTCGTTGATACGTGCAGACCGAAGGGGCAAACGGAAGGGCGAATAATCCTGAAATTTGTGGCGGCCAGACGAACTGGGAAGAATGGCGCGATGACTCCTGACGGGAGTATGCAATCCCGATATGAGGAGCGGCCGTAAAACGAGATGAGGGGAACAAAGTGGGGTTGCTGGCCTCTCTGACTTGTCGTTGACGCTCGTGCAATATTCGAAGAACGTCGGCTTCAAAAGAGGCCGGACCGACGGAATAGCGAGAACAGAAGCTGCCAGCACAGGAAATTGCATATTCCGTCTGATGCAACGCCCACGTACAACGCCTCCATTTCGTCGTTGCCTGTGTTCCGTCGCCGGATTTCATCAGCCTTGGAGGGATCCATCGTCACCTGATCGACGATGAACCTAACCAACCAGCCATCGCTTTTCGTTTGTGGCCGGTGGAATCATATTTTATATTTCGGAGTATATCTTAAACGGTCATAATGCTGGATTATATATCTGAGGTTGAAGGTTTACGGCTAGTATCATCTATTGGCAGTAATTTATTGCTCATAAGATCGATCTTGGCATAATACGAAATGTAATGTACGCAGTGATGTAAATAAAGCTGTCCACTGTTACTTTTCATAAGATGGCGTTCTGCATTCGTTATCGTGAAAAATGGATTTTATCTATTGGGACCGTGGAAATATATCGCGGCGGAGAGTAGATTTAATTAATTATTAGATTGCTATTAGATTAGATTCTATTGTATTAGATTAGATTATTATTAGATTATATTTTAAATGTTGGAACACTAACAGTGCTTACAGCTGTGTGCAAAGTTTTGTTAGCAAATAGCCAAGAACTACTTGTTGCTGTCTTTACAATAGACTTGTGAACATGACCGATGATACTTGCAGAAGTTGTCAAAAGAGTGCACCATGCTCACATGAAGCGCCACTTCTAGTCATGATTAATGATACGCGGTCTATAAGGATGGTTAACATACTTCCAAGCTCATACCGCAGGTGAACATTTGAAGTATACTCGTGAAAGGCTCGCAGTGTTGAAATCATAATCATAAACATAATCATAATCGTAATCGTAGTCACAACCATAGCCATAACCGTAACCGCAATTCCAACCATAGACAAAATCGGAATCTCCAGAATTTTAATGCCAGTTATTTGCAAACTAGAAACTAACTTTTATTACTTCTGCAAAAATAACGTATAGGCTATAATGTATATTATACGCTGGTTATCAAAAATATTCCCAAGAGAAACTGTTTCAAATTTGTTGAAACCGAATTTATAAAATATGTTCTGCTCTTTACAAAGTAGAAATCAATTTTCATATTGACTTCGTAAAAATAAACACATCGGCATCTTACATTTCCAATTGAAAATAAAATAAACTGAATATCATCGATCGTTAAAATGGATCTTATTCCATAAATAAGATCGTGGCCAATAAATACTAATATGCATTTTCTTCTTCTTCAACGTTCGAGTCTCGCTACAATGTACATAGTTGGTATAGCGCAAACATAGTCAACCATGTCGGGAATTTACGTTGCACGCGAAACTAGTCCGATCGAATATGGAAAATACAAGTGACGGGAAATCAAACTGATTTCGCATGCGTGAAAATGTTTGTCACCGTCCTTCCGACGAGCGGTTACCGACTCTGAACAATATTTGCAAGTACAACAAGAACGAGGCCAGTGTTATTAGTCAAACAACGCCGTAGTTGGAAGATGGTGGAAAGTGCCGGGGATAGGATCTAATGAAAAATGTGATGAGCATGGTGTTCTGACCGCGCGACTAAATATTTAACGCTGCCAACGCGTTACGTATCCAGGTACTTCTTTGATCTTGGAAGAAATTTCTCGACTGAAGAAAGAAAGTCATATAGACAGAACGATGTCACGCAATATTTACTGAAACGAAGATTATTTGAGGAAAACGTGTTTTATTAAAGTCACACAGACTGTGCATTTATTGTTTTATTACTTTTTAATTAAATAACACTCTGTTATAAATATCTTATAATATCAATATTATAAGATATTATAACATTATAATTACGTTAATATTAATCTTCAATAATATTATATCTTCGATAATACAGAATTTTTCTATCAAACGACGACTCACTAGTTTAGCTACTAAATATCTGACAACAATATAAAACACCTTGCAGTCGTTATTGCATTATTCCAGAATTTTATATTAACGTTTCTGAGCGAATTGATAACGTAGAATTTTTCCATTAACCTTCTCAACCTGCTGAATATTTATTTCTGTGGCAAGACGCTCGATGGCGAATTAAATAAATTTTCCAATTGTTGATTATACACTATACGAAATCCATAAATTTACGAGTTACTCGGGATACGCATTTCACAGAACGTATTATTCCGGTTTCAGCGGTGAAAGGGTTAAGCTACAAATTAGCAATTTAATTACCACATATCTGCCACTGTGAAACATTCTGTCGCCATTAAATTTTTCGAAATTTCACATTAAATAAACATAAAATCATCGTCCGTAATGCGGATTCCGCGAGGACGCTAATTACCCAAACGATAATTACTGGCGACCACGGTGTTCTCTAATCATCGAACGCCTCATCAGCGAAAGCTGGCAGTACGTTAATTACATTCGCGCAGCCGCCTAGCTATCTTTTCTTTATTCCACGGTAGCATATCGCGTACATTACGGTGAAAAAATCGCGGAACGTAATGCAGAGAAGATGCTTTTAAATAGGATGAAATCCGCGAGAAGCCGGCGGGAAGGTTCGAGACAAAGGAAACGTGTGCCATGGAGGGTAACGCTCTCTATGCTGGGTAATAAATTAAAAAGAATGTAAAACAGACCCGCGGGATTATTATTCCTCCCTGTGGCCAAGATTTATACGATATTCCGTTTTTCATTTCCACTTTCTTGCCGGCGGCGTAATTGCCGTCGCAGACAATTTTTATCTCGCCCTCTGATCGCAAAAATCATTAATAAAAGCGGATATCTTTGGCAAATATTCCTGGTATTCATCTGCTGAATTCCGCGGTCCTAAATATAGCTATAACGTTCGCGTTTTATTGAAAATCAATCTGTGAAAAAAAGAATCTGTTGTAATAAGGCAGCTTGAAAGTTAGATTTTCGAACCCAGTAAGTTCTCTCCAATTTTAGTTATTTTCCGTTAGAATGTTCCTTTTTACTTACAAAGTGATATGAAGATTAAAAAAGTCCACGAAAATGTGCTTATCGTTATCATGATTTTTCTATAATTCTCATTCGTAACACGATTTTCTAGATTGTAGTTAATCCGCGTTATTGGTCCTTTAAGCGAAGTAGCGTGACATCTTGTCGAGATATTTAGACTGTAAAATTGTAAAAAGTAGTTGAGTTTTACCGTTACATTTACATTGTTCTTTATTTTTATATCATCAAGTATTTGAGCGGCGTCTTTATGATAACAGAGAACTGTATGTTCAAAAATGTTCCATGCTGAACATCCACGATGAAAGCAAGCAGCCATCTATAGTTACGTTCCTGTCTTATCAAAAATCGATTCGTCACTTCTATGTTTTTAGTAACATGAGTGTTAAATACTTTATTAAAAAAAAAAAAAAAAAAGGAAAAAGAAGGAAAAGAATTTCCCATCAAAAATAAGAACAGAGTAAGAAGGAAGAGAAAGGACACGCGGTAAGTTCTAAAGCATTTGATGTTATTCACACTGAAGAAAGTTTTCTTCGAGGAAACTTACGTCCCTGTTCCATCACGGGGATCTCGCGGAAATACTCTGCCGCGGTTTCCTCGAAGATCCTTCGACAGGCAACGAGAGCTCTCTCAGTTTCCGGAACACGTACCGCACATCCCTTCGTAGCTCGTCGCGAGCAACCCCTTCTGAATTATTAATTTCAACATCCCACGTTGTACCGGATCGACCATTTCCAGTGACCTTCGCAGATTTTTCAGCGCGCTGAAAATTCCAACGGGTCACTAAAAATTCCAAAGCGAGTTGTGCACACGCTAGGAACGAAAATTCCCTCGGCAAAGCTGATCTGTCGCTTTTGACATTCCACCGGTCGAACTAGCGACGCGACCTTTTTACCAATGTAAATTAACGTTAGCGGAAGAGTTTCTCATATCGCGCGACCATATCCCAGGGATTTCACAGGCGACCTACTTCCAGCGGGTATTCTCGAATGGATGTCAAGAGGATCGATCAACCAACACCACGGCCGTATGTTTTTTTCATCCCGCGCGGCAAACACGCGCGTGTGGAGGACGCGCACGAGCGGTAATTGTGCTCGATATTGCGAGCAGTGAATTTTCCTAGATTTATCGGCGCGAGTTAAACGAGTAATAGGGCGATGTCGTGCGCCTTTATGGAAATTCGTTACATCGATTACGGCCGGAACGCTAAAGCCCCTGTCGCGACCTGTCGATTTTCGCGGATCAGCCGCGTGCCCGCTATTTGCACAGCGGAAAGTCAAACTTGCGGCACGCGAACGATGCGCGCGAATCTGTGTAGCTTGTGTAGCGTATTCCAAGATATATCTAGGGTGACTGGCTGCGTTCTAGTTTGCAAATTTGCTTGGTATTAAATTCGGGGCGCACCCGAAGTTTCGAATTCTTTCCGCTGTGGAATGCGATTTTAAAACTTTCTGCACGATCATCCAGCTTGACTGTAATAAAATAGGGGTGGGACGTAGAGAGCACCGTAATTGTTTGGACGGAAATTTATCATTGAATATAATGATAGTTCATTTGGGAAAGTTGCTCTTTCGTGTAAAGGGATCGATAAATTATATCACATACGCGCGATTCTCTACAATTAAACGAATAGGACAAATCTCTAGTTTACTTCCATTCTCTTGATTATATTAACAAAGGTATTGATCCGCAGTCGATGAATCGCGTTTTCAAGCAAACCAAACAATAGTAGTCTGTCCAAATTTTATTTTCCCATTCCACAATTTTACTCTTATCTGACTTAACCATTCATAAAACAAACCCTTCCTTGTCTGAATATAACACAAACTATACCAAAAAATTCTATCCCTATTCTGTAAGATTTTCTTCACAGTCTTCGCAGGATGAAATTTACAGGTTCTAAAGAGAAGTTAAAGTAGAAAAACAAAGTATCGTTGGATTTTGGTGACAGTTTCGATTCGTCAAATCGCGTGCTAGTTTGCAAACTTGATGAACAGGTTTAAGGGGGCGGGTTAGTTGCACGCAACGAGCACGTGAATTCTATTTATCGGTCGACACAGAAGTAAAGGTGGATGGTTCCGGGGTTAACTGTATCAGCGTGTAGCCCATTTCGCTACGGGACCAGGCCCTAACCGCGGCTTAACCCGATTTATGCCTCGCAGCTTCCGCGTTCGCGTGCTATTAACATAGAGCTACGACCGGGAATACGTAAAGTCTCGACGCAGAAGTCGATGAATTTAGGTATGAAATTGCATTTTAAACCACCCCGACAGGGGCGCCCACCCGATTCGATTATCATTGATTCCCTGGCGCTGCTGCGAGTCGGTCACCGGAAACCGATCGGTACCAGCGCGCCTGCACCGTTCCGCTATATCATTTTCCGTTTCGCGTGCGACAAATTGCAGGGAACAACAACTTACCCGATTTGTGATTTTTCTCGTGATTGCTGTTCATTTTGCCATACGTCTGCCTCTTTCTTTCTTTCTCTCTACTTTTGTATGAGTGTGTTCGATTTGAGTATATACAGGATGGTTGGTAACTGGTGGTACAAGCGGAAAGGGGGTGATTCTACGCGAAAGAAGAAGTCGAAGATATAGAATACAAATTTTTCGTTCGAGGCTTTGTTTTCGAGAAAATCGACTTTGAATTTTCGCTCGGTACGCGTGCACTTTATCGCGTCTCGTTATAACGATCTCACTGTAGATCATTGTCTCGATCGACGTTATGTTGATGAACACTTCCAATGTGAGCGAAGTGTTTTCCTACCTATTAACTTACTATCCGACTTTTTTATTCTATTTTTTTTATTCTTATTTTTTTTATTCTATATTTTAGACTTCTTTTTTCGCGTAGAATCATCCCCTTTCCGCTTGTACCACCAGTTACCAACCACCCTGTATATCGTAATTACCTTTTTCTTTATTATCTCACCCAAACCTCATCCAAACAAGCTCAAACCCATAGGCAAACGGAAAACTGAACCCGAGAGATACAATATACTACAGTGTCAAAGTAATTTCTATTTATATCTCAGAAATTAAAGCTCGACCAGTTACCAACCACCAGTTACCGCCAGTTACCAACCACCCTGTATATGTGTGTATATGGTTAGATTTTTTTGGTGATTATTCAGGATAGAATGTGTCTCATCGATTTTTATCATTCGACGACTCTTCTTTCTCAATTATATTAAGGATGATGATCAACGAGCCAAGCTAGGTTTGGCTGTATAAAAACGCGCCAGTTGTCGAATGGTCACATAGTGCAATGTAACTACGTGATTATTTTATCTTTTGATTTCTGTTCCCGTATATAGTTTGATCGTCTAGTTTGATGGCTAAGGACGTGAAACTGTCGGCACCTGTAGATTCCTTATCTAAAATGCATTAGATAGCAGTCGGAGCGCGTATTGAGTGCGCGTATTATTTAACAAAATCGATAATGTGTGGAACAGATATGTTCTTTATCCATTATTGAATAATAGTTTCTACATAATGCAAAAGAAATTTCTGTTTCAAATCTCAGTTCAATGAAACATTGATAGTAATGGAAAATACAGGCGCAGTTTCTCGCTTTCTTTCTTTTTGTCACTTTTAAATAGAAAAAAAAAGACAAAACAAATAAGAAAGTGATTTGAAAAAAGACTTGTCAGTGAAGGGACTCATGAACAAAGAAATAACAACCGATACTCGATACCAGTTAGTAGGATCGTTTGAAACTGTTATCCGGAGGCTACAGAGAAATTTCTCATTAAAAGTTTGCCCAAGAGTTAGGTCGACATCTATTGTCACTTATCGCTTTTCCCCAGTTTCTTTTTCAAAAGAGAAGAAAAGAAAAAAATAATAGCCAGTGATACTTTGGCGGGTCGAGGAGCCCTAACGAGTTCTTAATTTTAGATTTCTTTTACGCCCTCTGGTCAGAGGCTGGCGGACAATGAGTCGCTTCAATTATCGCAATTAAAATATTCATTACATCCTTCCTCATTACAGATTTCCTCCCGGAGTAGCACGCTACTCTGTAGAAACCCTTTCGCTTCTCAACCGCGGTGAGATGAATTTAAAAATTGCCGCACCCCAATGAGTTTCGAAGAAATCGTCAGCCTTCTTCTCTTTCTATGTCTGAGAGTTTCCAGACTATTTGAATTAGAATAATTTCGTGAAATCTCGTAGCTCTGCAACGAAATTCTTATTATTTTCATTCTTGAAATTGGAAAATATAATTATCGAATTTACCATTCATTAGCTCCTTAAGGAAAGAATTGATTAATTTACTATTCATTGGTTACAACGATAGGGGATTTTTCGAAATGTAGACGAACGTGGAAGGTGAATTGGAAGTTTTATTACTGTGCTTTGTACTTTTTGAAATTATTTAAAAATGTTTCGCCACTTGTTATATTTTTGGTAATCTTCAAGGTAGTTTTTGGTAATCTGTTGCTCTCAGGTTATCAATATACATATATTGTCAATACGTCAAGGTTCTCAACTAAAAGGATCAACACGTATGGTCAGTAAAATATTGTCAATATTTATTGACAAACTGTATTTTCGTTAAGAATCTTGAAATATTGACAAAATTATCATCCGAGGGCATTGTAAAAGGAGTTTTACAAAAGAATAATTCGTAATAATTATCTATGGGAATAAAATATAGTTTGTTAAGCATCATAATTGCTAAAATTTATAATTGTTCCAAACATGATATTGTTTCAACCAATATGCTGTAATATATTCATGATCAAGATAATATTATTGTTGAGCATTGTGTGTCCCGAAGCTGGTTCAGTAAACTCTGTAATAATTGCATGCGAAATATATTCAGTTATTCTGAGTGGAATTACCTACATGTATTCTGACAAAGTGCATATGTAAGCGCTAACTTTCCAACTGGCGAACAATTCCTGCAGCGACAGAGAATACAAGAAATATACGTGATTTAAACGCTTAAAGCTTTGAATCTATGGCTTCAACTTCGTCCAAACAACAGTTATATACCTATTAAAATAGCAGAAACAGCCATGGTACGCATAGAAATTCGTATAAATATCGAAAGGATGATAAAAACAGTAAGAAAGATGAGCAGAATTTTGTAACAAAACCAAATACCTCTCAATATCGAAGTTGCAAAATTCGAAGTTCAACTTGAGCGAGTAAGGAAGCTCCTTACAATAATCCTTCGCTTTCTCACATTTTTAAAAGTCTTCTACATTTATGTGCCTGTAGAACTGAAACGAGGAATAATCCACATAATATACAATTATTATAATAATAATAAATAAAAGAATAAAGCAACAGAAGCAGGAAATTGTCTTACCATATTTTAAACTTTGCGTATTCTCCATATACGTTTGATGTTGTACACATTCTGCGCATTCTTGTATTTTTCAGTTTTCTGTAAGCGCATAAAAATCTAGTTGGGACTACCAAATCGTTCAACGATTGAACCAGATCGACGTTTGAATTCAAAATAACCGACATAGAAGCAAGCAGCAGGATGGACGTACTACCGAGTCCCTTCACTGAGAATATCGCGAGGTTGATCCGTAGCAACGATAGGTCCGCCGGCTGATTAAGGTTTTGTGCCGGGTAATTAACGGTTCGTTAATGAAGATAATTAGCATTAGCATAGCTAACTGGATAGATCGGCCCCGTGGATGGGCCTGGCATATCGGATGGGGCGAGAAACGAGGGTCTATGGACAAATCACCCCTGATCGTCGGGGGGTTGGGCAGACAGGGGTGACGAAACGAACGAATCGGTCCAGGAGCGAAATGCGTCCTCGTCCAATCCAATTTGCGTGCGACAGGTTTGGACGTGGTGGCGCGCGGCAAGGAGTAGCTCGACAGGGGAAAATCGAGGATCGAGGGGCGCAGCCTGTTACGCGAGGAAGTGGACAACGCGCGGCGGCGGATAGAAAATTAGTGCAGCCACGGATTGCAGCCGAATTGGATAATTAAATTTGCAGCCTCCGTCGTTCAGCCTCTGTTCTCTTCTTCTTCTATCCTGCTACTAGTCTGAATCCATCGAGGCATCGTTTTTTGTGTTTTTGTAGTCTACAGATGATTTCGCGAATGAAATGGTTATCGAAAGCTAAGCCTTTTGATGTCCGACTATACCGACTGAAAATAATTGCAAATGTAACGGACTAGGTCTCGTTGTCAGCCGAGCATACGATATTACAATCTGTTAGTAACTGCTTTAATGAATTTCTTATAAACCTCTGTCGCAAAAAAATTGTGCACATTCTCTTTGTAGCAGAATATACGACAGCACTTCACTAATTACTGTAAGATTCCCTTACAGAGATCGGAATTATCTTCAGAGAAAAACACTCTACGCTTTAACGTTTCCTTTGAGTTAATATTGCCTTTTAATTTCAATCGTACAATTTTTCCATTTAATGCCGTTCGAATGTCATTTAAAACAAGCGAGTGAAACTCTTTTACTCTTTAACCTTTGTCAAAAGTAATCAGCGTGTGCCTGGAAGAAACGCAGAGGCAAATGTTTAAAATGGACACACGTGGCGGTCAGAGGAATAATCGCGAGGCTACGTTTTCATCGATCGCGTATTCATTCTATTAGCGACGTCGAGAGCAGGTCGTATAAGCTGCACAGGGACCGCAGCGTTAATGACACGGCACGAGCATTGTCACGTTAATTCAACCGTCGCATCGCGAACATACACTGATGCGGGAAAGAGGAGAAGAAAATTGCGAGTACTTTCGCGTTGAACATTTTAGTGATACTCACTTTGCCACGAATGAGAGAAATCTTATACGAGTACCTTAAAAATCCTGCTTTGATTAATTTGAAAACTTAAATATGACTATTACGTAACTTACGTCTTTATATTTCATATTACTGATTTTTGTACCTTACGTGCGCTCAAATGTACGAAAGTCCAAATACGACTATTTTGACTGTGTTATTTATCCGATAAAATTTCAGACAAATCGGAAAATGTATATGAAAATTGCAAGATGTTTATTACAAACATACATTTCATAAAAGTTACAAAAGTATTTAAACAGTTGATTATCCATCACGTTAATAAACCTGAATGTTTAGTGGAGCCACTTTCAGTTAATATAATATTGGTTATACGTATACTAATTGGCTTCTGTATTATACGGGATAAGGAACGGATTTTGCAAATGCGGAATGAGATTTTGCAGAATGGATCTCGTAAATGGAAATAACAAAGGAAGCTCTGGTAAAGTGTGCTTTTTTGTCGTAATCCATGCGTGAGCATATGCAGCACGAAGCTTTTACAAATATTACATCCTTTCGATATTAATTTTGCCCACAGCAAAATATGAAAAATATATAGTTTAAAAATATCCGCACATTCGTTCTCATAGTTCATACAGAAGTTATGAACAACAGCATGGAAATTTCAAATTACCATATTATTGCCATTTCTATATAAAATATCATTTCTAACTTTGGCAAATTCATTTTGTAGATAACTATACATACCCAAATGGATTCGAAATTGCAAGAATATTTCTGAAAATATTCCCCAATACTCTCTGCTTGTCAAACACGTCCTAACCTCTTTCAAACATGTTATTATCAACACCCATACATCTATTAAACATCGTTTTATTGCTCTACAAACTTTCCAATAAACATCATGTTTGGATTCCTCTGGATCAATGACAAAAATTTGACGGTTAATCAAGTGCGTCGTAGATGTTTTAAATTCTAAATTTGATAACGCGAAAATGCACACAGGAATATATAAAATATGCAAAACAGAGTATTTGTTATAATATTCGACAGACAAACAAATTTCTATTTACAATTCATTTCTTTAGTTATATTCGTAAAAATAAACAGATAAAAGTACGCATAAAAATCCGCAGGCTGTTGCTAATTCTTAACTCTTAATTCTTTTCTCAAAATTTCCACTCTCCATCCTTACGTTCCCCTGACAAAATGCTAGCCACGTTTCCTTTCACGATTGCCGTATGGAAATCTCGACCTCGAGCACGACAAACGCGTGCACGCGATTAGGTACACGTGATCCTCAGCAGAGAGTGAAATCGTGAGGCTGGTAGTGGCGCGTGAATAGCGTACTCGCGATCCTGTACGCGAGCGTGGCGTTCCACGTGGCGTGGCTGATCGTTAATCCGGCTGCAAGGGCTAATTAGTCGCCGCGGCGCGGTGTGACAACAGCCACCAACGACGGGACGAACAGGCGAGCTAGTCGATCCGTCCACGCTCACGCAGCGAGGGTGCACGCGCACCGATTAATTTAGTACTAGCCATTATCGCAGTTGCACATTCGCCGGCGTTGCAACGCCGCTAGTCAACGCGGAAGATGAACGGTGCAACTAGGACCGTTATTACGCCACATCCATTCCGCTCGTATTTCCGCTCGGGCGAGCTCGCGGTTCCGGACACCGGTGTATCGCCAGAACTGAATAGCGGCCGTTGCAAGTGGATCATGGGTTTCGATGATGATTGCTTTCTTAGGTTGCAAATGGCTCATGGGGGAAATGGAGAAGATAATGGCGTTGTAAACGGATGAGGTTAAATGCTGGTTTGCAGATAGGATAGAGTAGGATCTTTGTTACATTTAGGGCTACAGGATGATCCGTTGTTTTTAATTCCTCTACGTTACAATTTAAAAAAGTTTTTTTTTTATTTAGAGAAAATTACGATCAATTCTAGAAAAGAATTTTCAGTAATTCAGCTGTCGTGTTACAATGTCGTGGGTTTTAAGAGTTTAATGGTCGTTTGACTCTAATGGAATCTAGTGCTTAAATCTAGAGGGTAGTGTTTTTTTAGCCTGCGGATTTGATCCGTCGTGTCAAGTAATTGAGTGACTAGAGCGTTGAGGTGGTTGTTAACTCTTGTGCTGTGTCTATTACTGAATTTGGATATTTCTTCTTTGACTGTGGGTATCTTGAGGTCGCGATGTATCGTTTCGTTGGTAACGTACCAGGGTGCGTCTAATAAGGTTCTTAGTGTTTTCGATTGTAGTCGTTGAAGTGTATCTATGTTGGAATTATTTGCTGTTCCCCATAGCTGGATTCCATAGGTCCAGACAGGTTTTAATATGCCCTTGTATATCGTTATTTTACTCTGCGTGCTTAAGTCGGCCAATGAGCCAGTAGAACTTTTTTATTTTTGTTTTGATTTGCTTCGATTTGTCAGCTGTGTGTTGTTACAATTTTAAAAATGAACACGTTCAATGCGAAAGGATGTCTACAATTTCTACAATTCCTTTTGTAAGAAAGAACGTTTTTCACGGACGAGAAAATTTGTTAGTTTCGCTTAAAAATGGCTAGAACACGCGTTAGGCTGTTGAAAAATAGTAAAAAGAAATTGCATCGATACATATATATCGCATTGAACGCGTTGACGGATGTTAGGTAGGAAATAATTGAAATTAAAATTGTGTATTCTGATTCGCCATGGTTATCGTATGACTAGCGCGATTATGGTTTTGATTTTACTGCGTTCGAATGAGTCCATGATAGTTCGTCTAATATTCACAAATACGGTACACTTAAATCATGAGCGTAGTTGGAAACCTTACTGACGGGTCCACTAACAAGTCTCGGATAAGATTTATCTCTCCTCCTTGCACATTCTCATTCCCCCTTCTTACTCTCCTTCATTATACAACCTCGTAAATCTTATTTTCTAAATAGAAATGAGAGATTTACGAAGAATTAGATATGTTACTCTTAGAAATTATTTTCTCATTTGCGCATATTTTCTAATTTTTACGTCACGCGTTAATTTTACAATCTATACGGTTGCAATTTCGTTCTCCGAAGGACATTAAAGTACACCGTATAATTCCTGTTTAATACGACGCTTCTAATCTCTACCAAAAAATTATCGAGCACCGTAATTATTATTTCCGTTATTGCTACTGCGGTATGCGCATAGCGAAATTATATTTAATTACTGAAACGTTGGAAACTTGTTAGTCCGCGTTACCAACAGGAACCCAGCAAATGAGAAACGCGCGATAAAATATTTCCACCGTGCGCCGATCACGTGGCCGATAGAGAATTACAATTTTAAATTTCAATTACTAGAATCCGATTTAGTTGACGATGTCCATTCGTCAACCGGCCGTTCATTATAGAATCCCGATAATTCGTCGCGGCAAAAAAAAATCGTATTTTCACACCTTGACGATCTGCCTTTCCTCTAATATTTGTGTCACGCGTTTAAAACTAATTCCGTTGTCGACATTTCGTTGAGCAAAGCGTGTGTCAATTTTCGATTCCTAAACGGCAATAATTTCAAGAATTCCAGCAATTTTAAAACTGAACGTTTTAATCCCTAGACTCGGAGATTTAATGTTTGGATACTGAGAAAAATTATGATCCTAAAATTTTCTCCTGGGATTTATAAATTTAAGCGTTTCGTTGCAAAGATTGCTCAATTTATACAGCTAAGTGGTTATTTTTGAATAATTAAACGCCAATCATACGTCGCAGCGATGAAAGCGAGAAATTGACAGAAAATGTAATGGATCAATTCGACTTCCAAAAACCTTACGTTTCGGAAGTCCAACAAAACGAATGAATAGAGCGATAATATCTGGCTAAAAAAAATTATCCGGCGCGAGTAAACGGACAACAAAGAAATTAATGCGCGTATCCCATTGCAATTCCATTGCAAGGGAGGCAACCGGCACCCGTGGTGGATGAAACGGCGCAGGGTTGGAAGCACGCCGGTAGTACGACGTAACCCAATTAACCCCAGGCTAATTTACCCTACGTGTTCTAGGCGGTGCTCTTTTGTATGGGGCAGGGTCATCTTGATTATCCGGGAACGCCTTTTTTCCAAGAGGGTTCCCCGCCGTGGTCGGGGAAAACAGCGGAAACAGGAATTAAAAGAGCGTCAGAGCCAGGCTCTCGCAATTTGCGCGAGCTTATCTCGCAGAAGCAGAAGCGGCGTGCGTCTAGCTATTCGGTTTATCGGCTGGCATCGTTTGCTCTTAGGATTTATTTCGTACGCTGAGATTACGTTGCGCTTGCTGAACCACCGGAACATGGTTAACGCGGTGTTACTTTGCTGAACTGTCTTATAAGTCTAACAGTCTAATAATGTGGACCGCTGCGCGATAAAACTGTTACCCTTTGATGGACCAAGCGAAATTCAAGGTGCCGTGCTGTTTGCTTTTCTAAGGTTCTATGCAATTGCAGTGTTGAGGAAAGGTGAATGTTCTGTGAGAAGGTTAGTCGAATTCGTGTGAGGATGATAATTGTAATTAATCGCAAGTGATTGACGTATCTAATAGATGAAGTGAAGTTGTACCTGTATGCACTGTGTGTTTTTTTTTTTTTTTTTTTTTTTAGGATCTTGTGTAGAAGTAATGTATAGGGACAGTAAATTCTTTGTAGGAAGATTGAATGAATTCAGTTGAGAATGATAGTTGGAGTAATTGAAAGGCGATTGGTATAAGAGTGCTAAGTAGATTGCGTCCGATGGAGTCGGTTATAGTTCGAATAATGTACAACGTAGAAGAATAAGAAGTATAAGATATAAAAAATTATCTACACCACTATGCTACTTGATTTAAATTTCAGCGTCTGATTGTAATTTGAATTTGTCTAAAATATAACTCACGTTTCTTTGCATCATAATTCATATCACGAATATTACTCGTTATAAAGTGAGAGTTCAAAAAGCTTTATGTGGTACGAATCATTGTGATAAATTGCTTGGTAATATTCGCTGAAATGAAACAAGTACTTTGATAGTCCTCGATGGTACTGTTATTTATGATATCTTGTAAAATACAGAACATTTTTCTGTGCAACGCGATAAATATCCTCTTCTAGTTTGTTATTTTTCGTCGCAGAGCCCGATCCAAAAAACAACTTGTACTTGTGCTCGAACGCGCAAGTACTATACTTTTGGATCTCGTCCAATTGGCAGTCTTGTATTCGCTAAAGGAATATCGTTTCCTTCGTGTCTTGCAGAGTTCCAAACGTGTTATCGATTACCTGTTTCGATTTTCTTATAAAAAACGATTAAATTCAAAGTAACAAAAATTTAAAAACCAAAAAAGTAACCAAGTATAGCATTTTACATTAAACATTTTTTTTTTAATTTTATGTTAGTTGTTTCAGTCAATTGATAAATAATAATCAAATTATTCTTTATCACTAGATCGTAGACATTCTGTGCGTTTATGAGCGATTCAAGTACGAGAAACTGTACTTAGTTCCTTAATTATAAAAATTCCCGACTAAAAACGACCGAGTCTGCAGGTTAATCGCACCCGTAAAAAAAATGTGAATTTGTATAAACGTCTACGCTCTATTTATCACGTTGAACCATCACTCTATACAATCGTCGAAGCATCGTCTTCCGATCGAAAAAACATTCAGGTCGCCCATAAATTACGAGAACCAGCGGAACTGTCTTGAAGCAGGACCGGAGGATCTTTCTTCTGTTCCATTTCCCACTCGTTCCATTCGCATGCAAAGGCGAATCGCCATTTAACGATAACAAGGAAACAGCCAGGCTGCTCGATATCGTTTCACGGCGTTACTTAACCGAAAAGCGAGGAAAGAACACGAGACGGGAATAATTTCGAGGCTGGCAACCGCACGAGAATAGAAAACCGCTCGTGGATCAGCGATATAACGCGCGACGTTTTCACGAGCGCGGATATCATCGCGAGATCCCCGCCCGCTTTCATATGCAAATGCAAGGTGATCAAGCGTCGGGACAATTGAGCGAGCCGAATTTACCGACGTTTACCGTAATTTACTTTCAGCCGGACCGGCGACACGATTTAAACGTTCCAACTGACCCACGGCCGCATTAAATCGCCATAAAATTGCCGTTGCTGTTCTTCCTAACCCGCGACTCTATCGCCGAATCGCGTGATAGCCGGTAACTGTTTTTCGGGCAAATTTACTGCGTCGATCGTGTACCATTCATGCACGATCGTTCTTTCGCCATGCGATACGAACTATTAAATAGACGACATGTATGAAAGTCAAACGAGGATTGTCGATGTTCTCGTTACTCTTTGGTGTACGTCCGATTTCGCCCATTTCTTCGCAAGATTTTCAAAGGTCGACTCGTGCGTCAAATTCGGTGCAGTTTTGGTGCGACAATTCTTGAAAAATCGATATGTCTGGTTACAGGTTTTACGAATTCGAAATGTTAACACCTGTGAGTGTATGAGAAAATGCGTGTTTGGGAACGACAGATAGATACCTGTATAGATTAAAATCACACCGGATCGGTTTTTACGTACTCTTTTAATTTAATCTCCTTTAATATGAATTCACGTACTCTTTTAATATGAATTTAAAGTTCATATCAAGCAATTTTTTAATGTTATGCCGCTACATTATTTCTCGCTTTACTAAAAGATCGCCAATAAAAGACGAAAATACGTACGGTAAACGCACAACTACGTTGATCTTCAAGACGACCTATACTCGGAACGGGAGCAGAAAGACACCTGAGCAAAGGTGCCCTTTAATTTACACGTTCTTATAAGTCCAGTGTCAACTCGCAATTACAGGTAAGCGGAGGGTATCGTTAATTGAAATTCATTGTTTAACGACAACTTAGGAGCCAGCTGATAATGTAACAACTTTCTCGGCTCGCTGGGAAATATCGTATCTGCGAGACTTTGCGCAACAGATTTATCTTGTTTCTTTCGCCGTTTTGTAAATTTGCCAAAGTGAACGTATCAATAATTGCTCAGACAGAAGCAAATCGTTTTATGAAAGTTCACGGAAGCTGCACGCTGTAGGTTATCATATTGCTTCGTAAATTAAATTCCAATGTACTTTAATTACTATACAATGTTCTTAATGCTTTAATCGAATCGACTAAAGTTACGTTATACTGAAAAAAAAAGTAGGAAGAGGGAGAAGGAGAGCCGGGAAAACGGAAGAGCGGTCGTTTTATCAAATTTAAATATTCCGACAACTTTTTGTTTTTCCGAACGGCTCTGCGTAATCCGCTTCTCACCGAGTCGGAAATGCAATTTTCTTGACGGGGACAAAGAGCGCGCGGCGACTTGTTACTTTAAAATTGCTACCACTTCATCGTGACGCGAGCAAAAGTCATCCCTCGACCGCGGGAAACTCGAGAAAATAAAATGCCACCGGGATCCCGTGCAAATTGTTATTTCAAAAGTATACGGGTTGCTGGAGCAATGATCACCAGAGCCTGCGTATCTCTGTACGCCTGCCACAGCGATGGCGGATATATTTACCGTGCATTCGAGTAATTGCGCCAGAGATCATGCCTTGTCCGTTTATAAAATATTCGTTAGATTTTCTCTTGAGAATCGAAAGGGAAGAAAAACATTGTATTAAATAGAATTTGTAACTCTTCCGCTTTGTCTTTAGATTTATTAATTTCGCTAAATATTTACGCGTCAGATTTCCTAGATTCCTTACATAAATTTGCTTCTGGGTCAACGAAAACTTTCCATCGCCAAGTCTTTGTAAACTTATTCAGTTGATCTTGCTGTAATCAGAAAACAATGCTCGATTGATAAATCGCTACTACCTATGCAGAACTTTCAATAATATTCAAGTTCGATATGGAGAGATTGTAGAATGGAAAAAGCAGGAAGGAAAGGATAAGAAGGAAAGGATAGAAGGAGTAGGAAGGGAAGAGGTGGTAGCGTGGAAAAGCAAAAAAGATGGGAAGCTAATTTACTGAGACCATTAATGCTTCCGTACAAACTTATTAATTCCAAAAGTAATAGCATTGCAGCGATGATTTTATTTAATTGTTAGCTTACTCTCTCTATATATGTATATAATTCCGATGACCTAATTTCATTTTATTCGTCACAATGATATCGAGGATTATTCTCACAAAAGGAACTGAACCGAACACTGCAGATATAATTAAGAAAAAGGCAGATCGAATTTTTTCGCTGCTAGCCATTACAAAAGCTCGTCAACCTGATCGCTTCCCCGGCCGTTCATCACGACCCGCTAATCACCAGGTTAAAATGGATCGATTGACTCACGCGGAACGCGTCCCAACGATATCAGCCTCTGGCCGATAAATTAATCTTCCGACGAACGGTCGATTATCAGCGGCTCCTTCGGGGATTTCAAACGCTCGCGCGCGCGCAAACGCGAGAGGCAAGATATATCCCTCCGGCATCTTTCGAAGCGACCCGACCTGTATTTCCTATCCGACTTTGATTAATTAGGGCGCAACGGACAGTGCGTGAGATCAGGCTGACTGATGAACGACAGTCCGTGAATGCGTTAATCTCGATCGCCGCTATCGAATCTTCCTATGGACACCGTCAGCCTTGTAGACTTTTCACCCTCTTCGCCCTGTCACGCACAATGAAACGGGATTTCTCTTTTTTTTCTTCCCTTATTTTTCTGTGCCGTTATTAACGAGCGTTTTAGGGACCCGTGTGGCGTCAGAGCGGCTGGACAGAGTCGATCGACGAATGATCGATGGGGATTTTAATAACGTCATCGATTAGTTGGGACTGGTAATTTGAATAACGTGTCTGTTGGGGGATTGGCGATGGAAGGATTCAGTGGTGAGACAGTCGACGTAATAAGGCTTAATAGGTAGCTTGAAACTATGGTTAGTGGAGATCTAAATATATTTATCGTGTTTCTAAAGCGAATCCAGCTATGGGGAACAGCAAGCAACTCCAACATAGAGATACTCCAACTACTACAAGCCAAAACACTAAGAACACTACTAGACGCACCGTGGTACGTTACCAACGAAACGATACATCGCGACCTCAACATACCCACAGTCAAAGAAGAAATATCCAAATTCAGTAATAGATATAGCACAAGAGTTAACAACCACCTAAAGCCTCTAGTCACTCAATTACTTGACGCGACGGATCAGATCCGCAGGCTAAAAGAACACTATCCCTTAGATTTAAGCACTACATTCAATTGAATCAAACGACCATTAAACTCTTCAAACTCACGACATCGTAACACGACAGCTGAATTACTGAAAATTCTGTAAAGAATTTATCGTAATTTAAAATAAATAAATAAAACAAAAATATTTCTAAAGTGAATCTTTCCTTTTGCTAAGGGCTACGTGTAATTAATTATTATTTGTTTTACGTAACCTGTGCGATAGGAGATACAAAGTTGCAGCAGAATATCGAAATAGGTCAAACTTTTCCAACGAGTTAAAAGTTCATGTTGGGCGTTGTAATTGATCCAGGGCAGCGCAAAACGAAAGCCGCTCCGAAATACTGGTCCTATCAACTACGCCAAGAAAACGTCTCCTAAGTATATTCAAGTAAGTGTATTCAACGTTCGTACAAAAATGAACAACAATCGGCGCTCAGTTTGTCATCCCTGCCATGACCGTCACCCGTTGAATGGGATTGGCATCGTGGCGCGTGTTGGCCAGCGGTTTCACTGACACGCGGTTCCATCGAAGCCCACCGACATTTGTCCGACCTTCCCATTCATCCGTCGCTTCGTTCTCGTTGCAAAAGAGGGTATAAAGGTGGAGGAGAAAGAGGGGCAAAGGATCCGCGAGAGTGAAACGGCGGCGAGTGAAACGGTAGCGGGTCAGATAGAGAGAGAGAGCGAGAGAGAGACAAAGAGAGGGAGAACCCGGCAGCTCTATCGACCGACTTCTCTCATCCTGCGTCCCAGCTACGGAGGCGTAGGTAGTAGTTGCAGCTGAAATCTCCTGCTCCGCCACCCCTTTCTCCTCTCTTCGTTTCTCTGTAGCCCTCGCTCTCTGTCTCGTGCGCGCTGCACATCGCGCCCTCCTCGTCGCCGCGCTCTCCTCTCGCTTTCTCCCTGACCATGGTGAACTCTTGACATTTCACCGTGGTACTGCGCCAGTTCCGGGTCCCAGCGAAAGCCCAGATGGCCTCCGATGCTTCTTGATGCCCGCCTGATTGCCAATGACGTTCCGTTCGTGGTCCGTTCGATGAGGGGGGCAAAAAGGCAAAACATTGGACAGAACGGGGATAAATGGCTGGAGTGGAGAAAGTGCAACGTGGGGTTGATATGGAGAGGGTGAGGATATGCAGATAGGGAGAATCGAAGGGGAAGGCGTATGGGGAGAAGGTGCGTTATGTCATTTAAAGCGAGTTAAAGAGTGACATTTTGGTGTCTTAATATCCACATCGGGTAAAAGGAATCTTCGAGACATAACTCGAGAGATGTAATTCGATTTTTTTTCAACGGAATATTCCGCGTATTACGTAATTGCTGCGAGCGTGTCTGTAATTATATCATAGAAGATCTGTATTGTGCTTATGGAACCAATTAATTTTCATTGGACAGTGAGTCGAGGTATAGATCATCTTTCACGCGAATCTCGCTCCTGGCTGCTTTACGACGCATTATTGTGTAAAAGATCGGAAAACGACCAGCATGGAAAATAAATAAATTACATTTAACATTGTCGGCACGAGACATAACCAGAAGGAAGAATTAGAATCTTCCGTGTTGAAGTGGTTAACGCTTCTAAGAAAACTCTACGTCTGATCTGTTTAGTTTTCTCAATCACTAAAGCCGTCGACAGGCCGTAGACAAGAGACAGCCACGTGGCAACCATAGGCGATAGACAGGCAACGATGGCTTCGGGGTTTTCAGTTACTACGTAACACTGCTAGCGTGCGGATCTGGACCAGCTCAAACTGTATTCATACTTTGTATACCCACTTCTTCGTTAAATACACTTTTTCTATCCTACGATTTATCCACGCGTTCCTCTATCCATAGAACCAATAACCGTAACATTCTGTATCATCCTACGCACAAGCCAAAAGAACCAACGCTTAGTTGGAAGAAAAATTATGAGCAAACAGAAGGGAAAGATCGATGTAAATACACGCGACACGCGCAGAATGGAAGTTGAAAACACGAAATTAGCGGATGACAGAGGGAGAAAAGATTGCACGTGGCACGGATGGGTCACCTTGCTCGGTTCTGATGAGATTCTATGCTGTGTTGATTGCTTCTCTCCTCTCGAATCATCGCAGCGGCGTCCTGATTGGCGCTCGTGGCGGTCCGCCGACGGAATCAGTCAGCGCGGGGGTGAGACAATGGGAAAAAAGGCAGAATCGGGCAGAATATTCGTTGGTGAACGCGTATACGCGCGGCACACGGTTCGCCCTTCGGAAATGAAAGGCTACCGGTCGAATCGGACACGCGACACACTGGCGCGGAAGCTGAATTGAAATATGCCAGGGGTTGCAGGAGAAAATAGAGGAGAAAAAAGAAAAGTAAAATTACTTGCTCGTCGATGCGACTTATCGGCTTAATCTTCTTGCGTTCGTTTAATTCTGATTATACGTTGTCGGAGGTCGTGATCGATCGCGTTTTAAACTACGAGCTCGAGCTGCGAAAAATATTCCAGGGGCGTGGAAGAAGAGAGAACACCGAGGGTGGCGAGGCTCGCTGTAAATGTTTATTGAGCAACGCTTCTCGTCTATGGATAATTTCACTTGCGATCTGGTGGAGCCATTGGAAATTGCTTCGCTGTTTATCAGTCATGTCCAAATTTTTCATGCAAGTTACGATTACAGCGGTTTTGCAAGATTTTTGTTTGAACATCTCCGGTAAATCGGAAGTTGCGAGTTACGCTTGTAAATGAAAGTTTCAAACATATAACGAATGCATAATGAATATATTAAAATGTTGGCCGCAGCTCTAATTCTCGAGATCTGGTCCTTCGTTGTAATTAACTGCAGCAAAATCGCGTTTGCACAATTTTGTAGAATACGTTTTGACTATATTATCTAAGATCATGCAAATGCTCGTATAATAACAAAAGTTGAAAGGATCTCAGGCTTCCGTCATTTAAAATGTCACAAACAAGAAGAGACTCGAGACTCCGCGAACGTTAAAACGTTCAGTCGCGTTTCGTGAATAGTACACTATTCTTGTCGAGCGAGTAGTACGGTTTGGTAACTTTCGCGGCGACGAGCCACGAGCAAATACAATAAATAAAAGAATCTCTAAAGCGACTTTGAATATTTTAGTCGTACAATGTCTCTCGCGCGGCGGAGTATTATTCAACCACACCTGGTCGTGTTTTAAAACACTGCTCGAATTCTTTCATTCTCCCTGATGCTTTGTACCTTGGATATATTTTATCTCTTTAATTGTCCGCGCAGCAGAGGAGCCAAGAATAAAAATCCTTGCCGGACTCGCAGTATATTCTTTGAAACAATAAGAGCAACGATAATGCGTGCAGTAATAAAAATGATTAAAAAACTGCTTCGGTGGTGGATTTCTTGAAATGAAAAAATTATTATCTTGAATGCTTCCTGGATAAATTATTCTCGTACGGTATACGTATCGATAAAATGATTTGCAATTAATACAGAAAATCTACTGCGAAATTATGTAATATTATACCATCGTATACGACTCGTTCTTCGAAACTGTTACTTTAATATCAATGTATTAATAAATGATATATTATTATTTTTATATAAACAAAGTCTTTGTGACGCTATTAAAAGTAAGCCATTGAAGCTATTTGCCATTATTATTTTCAAAAACAGCGTAAAATTCGGCAAATTTCCGTAACGTAAAATCTCCTTCAACTATCCAGCGCAATTACAACGCGACACACTTTAAAAAACCTAATGCGATCAAACTGCCAGCCAGCCTCGCAGTCAAAGCGTCTAAAAAACGGCCAATGCAACTTCCACCACAGTAGAAAAATAAAAAAAGAAGCGATCTAACAACACATCCTCTCGTCGTACAGTTATATACATAGGTACACATCCACTGTGAGCAACCTTTTTGTTAAAGTAGTAAATCGCATCACGTAAAAGTTGCAAGCCCGATCTCTAGCCCCGGTCGGTCCACCGAGCAAATTAAAAGGGTTAGTCTGGTGCATCAGATCGAGGAGGCTTTTAAGCGTCCACTCGGAAGTTAACTTTTCGCGCGTGTGTCAACTCTCGTCGCTTAGGGCGCGAATCGCCGCGTCAGGGATGAAACGTCCCCGTGAAACCGACCGAAAACACGGCTCGGCGGATGACAAAGTTACGACGAAGCGGTGATGTTTTCGCGTCCGCAAGTTACATTATTTTATTCATATCGAGTCACGGGGGTCGTCGCGAGGAACACGATTTTTTCATATGCAATTTCCATATGCAAAGCGAAACGAATCGCCATTCCCATTGAGAGATCGTGGATCGTCGTTGGATACTTCGATATCGAGGTTCTGGAAGCTGGAAATCTTGGCGAGAAGTTGGTCTTTGTGAGTGGGAGAATGCAGGTGGTTGCAAGCATCGCTTAAATCGCAGCAACTCGTTACGAGCTTGCTGGAGCCTGTAGCGACGCTTCGAGCCGAGTTTCTTAGATATTTGCTCGGGGACGTTGCAATTAAGCGAGAGAATCGTGCGTTTCAATTATTTTTGATGCGGAACGCGGCCGTTTTCCTTCGAGATGACAAGAGCTGGCGTGTTTAACGTAGATCTTAAAGATCATGGGATAGATACGGAGCGTGGAGTTTGGCATAATTAAGGGAGGAAGAGAATAGGCTTGGTAATCGTCTCGCGTCGTGTGATCCGCACTTTGTTGTTAAACGTTCGATACGATTAGAGATAGAAGCATTCGTGCAGTTGGAATGTAGAAATAAAAAAAATATTGTTTCCTGTACTATTAAATGTATTCGCAAACATTTACGCCAATAAATACAGAAATTGAAAGTTAGTTACTCTGATTACTGTAAGTAACGATGAATAATATATTGTTGCATATATTCGAATATATTTAATAATGTAGAGAATATTTCTCTTCTTATTGCTACGCTTCTCGTTTCTAACTGTACGAATACCTTTGCCTCTTATTGTGAATGGGACATAAACGAGCGTGTACAACACTACCGATTAACATAATGAACTAATATTTCATATGAATTCTTACGTGTGGCGATAAAACTACCGCCATAATTGCGAGAAGTCAGACTAAATTCACGAAACCGAAAAAAGAGATATTATCTCGATATTCGTCTAAGTAATTCGCAATATACAACCATTTGACTAATTTGAAGATAAAGACGGAGACGAAAGATTCGATCGGGCGAACGCGAATATTCAAATGAGCTCGAAGAGAGAAGAAGAAATTTTTCGCGACATCTCCTATAGGTTTCCGTGGAATTTCTTCGCGCGTGTAATTTCCATTGCATATTCAACGGCCTAAACGTTCTGTCGTTGCCAGCAGTCGCAAAGTTATTATAGCGACATTTCGCCGAGGAACGGAGACGCCAACGGGCGAAGAAAAAAAAGAGGGTGGAAGAGAAGGACAGAGAAGAGCTGGCCCGAAGGATTAATTTTCTCTCACTTTTCCAGCGACGCCACGAGAGTTTACGGAACTGGATCAATTATTTCTCGTAATATTACGCAAAATTGTATTCTGCAATAAGAGCTAGTTAAGTGCTATAATTGCATTTCGAATTGCAATCAACGGATGATTTACTTCGCCCAGAAATTTTACGTTCGTCGTGTTTCAGCCTTTCGTGGCGTAGTTTTACTTGCGACCAACAATTACTGGAAAAATATAACAAGTTTTTGAAAGAGATTTCGTCGCGGGCGAATGCTTCATTCGTTAAAACGTATCTCATTCGTTATGTGTCTTCTGCGTATATAATATCAGATACCCAACATGATATAATACAACGTAATATAACAGAATATAATACAACGTAATGTACAACATAATATAATGTTAGATATCTAGGATTAAATAGTTTTGATTTCTCCATTTTCTTAGATCGCAGTTTAGTGGAAGCTATAATTTAGGAACATTTTTGTTTATACGTAATGCATAATTAGGCTTGTAAATTATTTACGAGCGGAAATTCTTCTATTAATCGACGAAAGAGATTTATTTTATTTAGTCGGTGCTTTTACTTTATTAAATAATCAGATTCTACATATACATCTCAGAACGATGTACATTACTGATATGTATTACGCGTGAAACATTACAAGTATGCAGACGACAAAATTACCCACAGTTTTACGTTCCATCGATTAGATTCAGTTATCGTTAAAACCTCACGTTGCTGGCAATGCAGCTCGCTCGAAATTCTTCGCAGGGTTGTAGCATCGGGCAGAAGCATAATTTCAATTGCATCGTAGGGATTCTCGTTACGCCGTCGGACAGGCGTCAGCAACACCTGGGCTGGCGTGCGATCGTAATCGAGGCGCGGAGCGCGTAAATGTCTCAGGGAAGTCTGGGAATTGAACGAAACGCAGCAACAAAACGGGAATACTCGACCAAACCTGTAATTTCCAATTCGACGTGCTTGAATTAATAAAGGCGACACCGGTAAACGGTTGCTCGGCTATCGAAATTCGAGATTTCATTTGCCACGCGGCACCTTCGCTTTCCTCGCGTTCGGGAATAACAACGACGCCGCGGTTGCATCGCTAGAAAGATGATTTAATCGTTTAGGGATAGGAAACGTGGTTTATCGAATAAAATTATTAAGTACCTTTTTGATAGAAATAAAGCGATGATTTTTCAGATGTGCCCTGTTTGAGAGTGTGACGAGATGGCCAAGAATTCAGAACAAACGATTTCAGGAATAATTTTTTGTAATTTTTGAAAATATTTGAAATAATTTTTTGAAAAATTTTTGTAATTAGTAAAACGAGAAGTTCGAAAATTTTTAACTAGAATTTTGCAACCGGAATTATCGACTAACAAGCGACTCGTGTTTTATTGTCCTTTCTGTTCTTCCTATTTCGTTGCTCTCTTCTTTCTTAGACTACGTGCTGTATAGTACCGTAATATCAAATGCAAAAAATTTACTTGAATCTGCTATTTCAGTCAGCGAGAGACATTTCGGAGGATCTAATATTCGACATGATCTGCGTAATCAACAACCTCGTAATTTCGCTAATGGTCCAACGGGGACGACCAAGAGCCTCCAAATAACCCAATCAAGACGGAAACGCGGCATACCTGGTAACAAGGCCGCACATTCATTCTTTCCTTTTTGCCGCGGTGTTGCAGAAACTTGGTAATCCGAAGCTGCAATATTTCTGTTATAAATGTGCGATATAAATTCTGGCGAATAAAAATTTACGTAGCTAGGAAAAAGATAATACAAAGTGGACAATTTGTCTGCGTAATGATCTATCCGTGTCCTCTTTAACTTCGCTACGTTATTCCTGTAGAATAATTTTTAATGAACCTGGCTGCCAACGACATCTTTAAACGATCTCCACCGAAACTTGTCTATGACTTTCGTGTAACCTAAAACAGTCGAGCAATTAATAATTTCCTACTCGAAACATTCTAGTTCAAGCCGAGTCCCCGAAGCATTTACTTCTGTTATCGTTACTTCTATGACTCTTCTAGTAATTCGATATAATTTGATCCGAACGTAACATACCGATACGAGATCAAGCAATTGCTCGTTCGAATTAAAATGAAAGATCTACCATAAGCTGTCGTTTATTCGGTTTATGTAGATATCAACAAATATTACGTATTTTAATGGAATTAGAGCATTCACATTGCATCATAGTCATTATGGAAACACTCGGTTATCGTTTGTTCCCTTCTACATTTTCATTTGCACTCATCTATAATTCAATCAACGTAATTTGCCACCCAAGCAAAACTTATTGCTTTCTCCGAAGGAAATAGTTCCACTAAGAGGCGCGCGTCTCTTTAATTCGTTTGCTCGGAGGATGCACAAAGCGTCGATCGTCTTTCCAAATCCGTTCGAGCGCCGCCGCGACGTTCTGCCTGAGACAAAAGGGGTAGAATCGAACTAGCTGAGCGGTGAATTTATTCCAGCCCCGCCCTGGTTAACATCGTCGGGAATGCTAATGAGTTGCCGCTGGCTTGCTGGATTCACCTGAAAAACTAATGCAGCTGCGTTCTTTGTAAATCGCGGGCGACGCGTTCTTACGGAAACCGAGCCGTTTACGTGTTTTCCAAAAACTTTCGGCGACTTTAGATTTCAGGAGCTAAGGATATTTCACAGATATTAAATCGTAAATTCTGTGCAATTTTATAATTCATCGAGTCTGTTAAGTAGATTTTAGTAATAGATTTCCAGTAGAAGTTTTTTTTAATAAACAATATTTTATAATAGTTTTAATAGTTTTCTAATAAATAATAGATTTGTTAATCTTTGACTGAATAAACTGGACGAAAGAAATTTGTGGAAAATCCAGAAATTTCTAAATAACTTAGAAAATTTATTTAGCTTCGTTTGCGATATCTTCAACTGAGAATTTATGCTACTGCGACCCATAAGATTTGTACGACTCAATTCCGTTTTAGTTTCAGCCCAGAGAAAGCTTCTTAGCCTTTTAAGAATGTCTTAACGCACAGTTAAATCGAGAAATCACGCGTACGAAGAACGTTTCTTTCATAGTTCTCTCAGGTTTAGAAAATGTTCAAACGATAGAAAAATACGATTCCTAGCCGATATATTCGTCTAGCAATCATTTATACATATAGCACATCTAAATTAACAATCTAACAAAACATCTAAAGTATTTATTGAAACATGAATGTCTTCTTCCGCCTTCTTCCTGTACGTTCGAAATGTATCAGCGTAAATATATGTCGACGATAATTGAAGACAGTTCCACGGTAACGTTGCACGGTACTTCGCATTCAAACAAAGTGGCGGCCCTCGACAAAGGGCTCGCTGATGAGGGTGCACGAGCGAGTTCACGCTCTTGAAAGTTCCTATTCCGGGGCAAACTATAATTGTCGGGTGTCCATGATTTCACGCGACGAACAATGGAATATTTTGTCCAGCGAACTCGACGTCACTTTCGTATTATCAAAATGACCGCTAATTCTGTTCCTGCACGATTATATATCACGGTCTCTTTTTCTCTTCTCTTTTGCAAAGCGTTGTTCCGTAACGAGCAGTCGATATTATTTTCGTTATTCTTTTTTTTTTTTCATTGAAACGGTAAATCCTCTTAAGTCGTTCGAGCAAATTAGATCCACTTTTTTCTCTCTCGGCTATCGAAAACAATGGCGTCGGACTCGATCGATGTCCGATGTTATTACGTAACGAGGCGACGTTTCGGATTTCCGTGATCGCGAGCACCGCTCCTGAAACGAACGCTCGCATTTTTCATTCGAGCAAATTAAATTCCTTTGTCCGTGTCGCGAGCACCGGTCTCGATCGATCAGAGTCTCGCTTATTATCGGCAAAACGCCGTTTTCGATTCATTCCCTCTTCTGTGCCTCCGCTTCTGCCTCGTCTCTCTTTCTGTGCCCGGTTCGATTCGAATTGCAGATCCTGTTAAATCGCGCGAACGAGTCGCGATCGCTCGACAAGCCAGCAGAAACAGGTATCGTGGATGCTTTTGTGGCGCGATTCGAGAGTTCTTGATTATTGAAGTACGCTCGTTTGGAAGTTTCGAGTAAATGGCGGGATCAGGTTGCGAGGTGAGAAATTTTATTTCGTTCCCCTGGAGAAGAAACTTCCCTTCTTTTCTACGTTTCTCAGACAGTGTGCAATATTTCGACGATGATTGAAAATAACCTTCCTCAAAGTGTACGAAATGTTTCCATAGGATTCGTCTTTAACCCATTAAGGACCAAACAACAGTTCAAAGCTTCCCTTACCTAATATTCCTGGCTGTAATTAATTTAATCGCGTCTCATTCGACTCTATAACGATACACAACAATACCAGAGTCTTTTCAGTCGCAACGCGTATAACTGTTTCCTACACGAGCAACCCTCACGCCCTCTTCTCTCTCGTCGTCATAAAACCGCTTCTACTTCCTATTCCACCCCCGAGTAACATCGCAACAATGCCTTCTAAGCACTAAAAACCGAACTCACCAATCGTCTTACATTCTATGACGCGCAGCATCTCCATTGCGCCGTTAATCTCCTGGACGTTTCCTCAAAAGGAATCGGTTTCTCAATCGTATGCGGGCGCGCGCGAACCGAGAGGCCAACTATCATTATCGTTTATCAGTTCTCAGAATTACTCCCAAAGCAGATTGCAGGATGCTAGGGATACGAACGTCCTCCTTGGAACGTAGACAGGGGCGGCTGCCAGCGCGAGATAGGGCCAACAAGAGCCAGCCAGCCCGGTGAGCCGACGCGGAGGAAAAAGGGGTGGAAGAGGGACGGGGTTGAAACGGGGCGCGAGTACTACGAGAGTAGCATCCTGCTTGGTGGGGATGAAAGCCGAGCTGTTACCTTCCGGTTCGGAATGGGGACCCAGAGAGCTAGGTCAGGGCAAAACAACGTTAAATCCGCGCTACCAACCCCCAGGCGCAATTTCCGCTTAGCAGCTCAGCTTGTCCGTCCCTCTACCCTCTTCTCTCCTCTCTCTGTCCTCTCTTCTCGTCGGTATTCTCCTCTTGCTGCTTCCTCGCCACTCGACAACACCGTTATCCGACGACTTCTTTGAAGTATCTATCTTTACCCGGCGAACTAACGCGAGTTAAATGATATCGAGATACGTGGACCGGGATTATTGATTTTCCGATCGAGGCCGCTGGGGAATTCGCCGGTCGCGATTAAAATACCGCCCGAAGTAAAATACTTGTTCGCTGTGGTATGGTTTTTGCAACGGGGGAACATTAGCGTTACGAGGGGCTGTTTCGATGGGCGCGGTATTGTTATTTGCGATAGTTTGGGAACTGGCGGGGCGGGAAATGCGGCTGGAATTAACTGGCCGCTGGTGGGACGGCTGATAGGACTGTGTCCCTTACTAATCGGATGAAGCATGGCGTGGTTCTCGGTGTATGAATATCTAATCTGAAAGTCGGCTTTATCCGACTTCTTAATGTCCCGTGTAACGTGGGTGTACTATGGTTCAAGAGTATAGTGGCTCACGGAGCTGTTTGAACAGTTAATATTGAACACTTTCATGCGTACATTTTATACGTTATGTAAAATATTTTGAAATTTCACCGAGACGCGTGTTGCCACGTTGGTTATACGTGTCTTATAATCCCACAACATTTGAAAAGGCCAGAGAGTCTCTTATTCTACGTTTCAAAAAATGTATCGATGTGGAGGGCCACCATTTCGAACATCTATTACAATGACAGTTTGAAGAATAGGTTCGTGAAAAAGTATTACAAATTTCATAATGGGGTTTCGTGATGGTGGACATGTTTATCTACTCTTACAGATTGCCGAACGACGTCTTCGTCTCTAAAGTCTCGATAGACAAAAATTATTCGTTTCCGTTTAATTTTTGAACTCAAAGGTCATTTCACGGTCATGTAACGTACATATCTGAATATGTATTTTTACATCAGCTACACGATGCAATAAAAAAATTATACAATTATACGCAAAAAAAACATCGATAACCTTGCAAACTCCGAAAAAAATTCCCCTAGCAAAAAAAAAAAAACAAGCAATAGAATGGTTTTTTCAACTCATTCTAATAGCACACAAAACATTTTTTGTACCCCCGCAATTAAAGGAGATATTTAGGTGGCCTTACTTAGGTGGACCACCCTGTATATGCCCATATTGATTATATTTGACTTTGAAACGAATCTGAAAACGTGTATAAAGTATTACAAGATGTATACTGCAAACATATATTTAGTAAAAGGTTAGTATAGAACGTAAATAATCACTTTAAACGTGTAAGTGTTTTAGTAATATACGAGACGAGAAAGAACGTAACAGAAATTTAAGAAAGAGAGTATGATAACGTAGAGTGCCGTAAAGGGTGTATCAAAGGGTTAGCCCCTCGAGTTACATTAAGAGCATCCTTGTTTTAATTACAGCAGCGTCCAAGCACCGTGCTATCAAGGCTTAGAAGTTAGCAGAGACTGAAAAACTAAAGTATAACAACCAGCTTAGGGGTTTGTGTACCGTAACAAGGGCTGTTTTTTCCCTAAATGGTTGTTATACTGTTAAGCTCGCCGAAAAAGGCCAGAAAATTCAACGCTTAAAATTGCGCTTTAATTAAAATTACGCGGTATCATACGGCAATAATAGGAATTTTCCGAAAGATCTTGAATTCTTCGAATTGTTCCTTCGTTAGAATTCAATAAAAATCGAGACAAATCTACCACGCCTGTGCTAACTCTTGTTAACCAATTCAGAACACGCGTTTTGTTCATAATGTGAATGAATACGACCGCGATAAGAACTTCTATAGCACGTGGTTAATACCGACGTCTTCCATTGTCAGCGAACCGTGAAAATTGGAATTTTATTCGTCGAGGAAGCGCGCCTCGATTTGCGAGCAACCGAGTTACCATTATGAATGTGATTCAGACGTGCAAGGATTCTATTCCTTTATCCAGTGTTTCATTCTGCCGCCTATTATACTTGTGAAAATGCATCTTCAATAGCCGAATGTCATACCGATTACGCATATTGAAACATAGGTATGTTGCCAAGTATTTTTTTAATAAATAAAGTAAAAAATGTATTTATCATGCTTTCCTTCTATAACTTTCATATTTAATAATCATTAGAACTACTCTAGTTAGTTTGTATGTTTCAACAGTATTTTTATAGATGATCCTATGAAATTATACTGCGAGATATTTTTCAAAAAACTTCACTCAATCATTTATGTATCGCTTTCCGGTCCTTGACTTTAAGTCTAGCGTGAAATTCGAGTGGTAATCAGGGGTAAATTCGCCTCATTAAGTAATCAACAGAGAGTGAATTTCAGCAAGCGCGATATATTTCTCTGCGAATGGTACACAGGAAATTTCAGCCGGACCTTAGCCGTGATTGTATAACCAGGCTTACAATCCACAAATCTGAAACTCCCTCTGTGTTTCGATTCTTTCGTAACGCGATAACAATACCGATAAAAAGCGACTCGTTATCCGAAACATCGAAATATCCGTTGGCGAATAAAACCGGCGCAAAGAGCGACGAATTAAAACGCAGCCCCGGTTCGAACACTTTCAACTTCCTTCTACGTATTTCCTTTGAACAGTTGCAGCTGCAAACTTCTGGAAAGTAATATTCCCTCTCTTTTTCCGGCGCCAGCAACTTGACACTCCGAATCGAAGCTGAGTATCTGGGCCAAAAGAACACAATGCGCGAAGCTTCTCGCTTATCGAGCCCACGGCTCGTTTCAGTTCCCATTGCCACCGTCTTTCCTTCGGTTCCTTCCTGTTCGAGCTTCCATCTTCCCTTCTGCTCGTCGAATCCATCCACTGTCCTCCTCTTCCGTTCCTGCGGCTCGCGTGCACGGATCTTTCCTCTTTTCCTCGCCAACGCCCCACCCCTCGTCTCTCTCTCTCTCTCTCATATTCTGTCCTTCTTTCCTGCCACGCAAAGCTGGCTTGTAATATCGATCTGTCGGTATTCATGAAATTGCTGGTCGCGACACGGCGCGTTGCGATTTCATCACGCTATGGAAATCCCAGGTGGAACGCTCGCTAAGTAAACGCGTTGTCAATTATGCGCTCACCTTCCGCGATCGCTCGCGCGAGGGCTAAACTGTACTCAACGAAACTAGGAGTAGATTGCTGATGCGCACGTGTGTATCATCGTTTCGTGGGATTTCAATGTACCTAATAAGAGAGACGGTGACTGGGGATGTTAGACAAGATCGGGATTAGAGCGAAGGAACAAGTTTGTTTTGGCCGAGGGTGGGTCTGAATTGCGTTCGGAGAATGGAAGTTAAATCGGTGATTTTGGCTTGAAGTTAGGCTCATTTAGCCCTAGCGCGACCACTGGGCGGTAAATCGGCAATTTTCTACTTTCAATCATTTCGACATTCTAGTTTCCTTCCTTAATGCGAGTTTTGGGACGAGGCGTATTTTCGTGACGACGAAGGTCGTAAAATACGCTGATGAATCGTATTACGAATTATACGTCTTTCTATTCTGATAAAACTTGTTAGGTTTCAGTAAACAATATAATGATAACCGAGTTAAGTATTTTCACAGCGCCGTAATACTATATACCACGGTACGTTAAATATAACAAGTCAGCAGAAATCTTCAATGCGACTATATTCCACATTCTAAGCCATCGGTCCTTAAGATCTCTTTTTCAAAAGCACAACTCCATATATACACGCGTATAAGTGCTCGCGTAAGTACTTACGTAATCCTAGCTATAAAACTTTACCTCTACATTTATGGCGTTAGGTAAAACCGAAAATACATAAAACGAGACCGAGTAGATTTCTCCTATCGAGCTTCCGCCTCCATTACCTCGTGAACGTTTACGCGAAGGGGGGATGGATGACAGGGTTGGTATGATCAGACGGAAAGCGGAAAAACAGTGGTCGCGTCACCTGCTCGGTTCCCTCCGCAACAATTGCTGACGCAGATCGGTAATTGAGAGCATCGGCATAATTGCATTTACCGGGCTACCGTGGCGTCGAGCACGTACGAACTGTCCTGCGTCATGGAATACCAATGAACGTGTCCTCGTTACCGGAAATATACGCGGTCCAACCAACGGAACGTAAGTAAAGAGCACCGGCAAGAAGGGAAAACGTAGAGACCGACGAAAGAAAAAGGGAGGCGGTTGAACGTATTACGCGACGCAGCACTTTTATCCTCCGTAAATGGCATTACGAAAATCTTCTTCCCGAAGAGAATAAAATTCTACCTAGTTCGCGGCACCGCAAACCGGTGAATTTCATTTTCAAACGGTATGAATATCTAACTGGCTCCCACGCCACGCCATATTAGAATGTAACCTTTGTTCTATCTCTGATCGTGTTCTTTTCTCGTGGGTTCGCTGTTCTGCGCGAAAACACGTTTCGGTGCATGTATTATTGACCGAGAATTTTGAATCACTTTTCCGATTGTTGCTGTACCGAATTTCTTGCTAATTCGTGTTCTTAAATAAAAATCAGTGTTATAAACAGTTGGTAGTAATTTCCTTGGCGCTCATGGATTTTTGGCTGAAGAAGTTGCCAAGGGAATGGAATACCAAGCTATTTTTTTTTTTATTAAAAATCCTCGAGCTCTGTGAAAGGCATAGTGATTTCACACTTTTGGCCAAGAGTGTGTATCTTGTTCTTCTGTTTCTAAGTTGAAGAGCGTGAAACTAAAAACACAAAATCTCTCCTTTTACCTAATAAAAGGTTTTAGAAACGATATATCGTGATATTTGGCTCTGACAGATTTTGAACAAAGTAACTAAAACCAAAAAAGAGAATCGAAATATATACAATCGTTTCAAAATGTCATCACGAGTTTCACACCTTTAGGCTAATCCAATTTACCCGAAATTGTTATACATACGTCAGACTAGGCGCAAACGTGCTTTGAGCATCGCAGCGGACTGAACAACGCGACTCATCGAAAAGCCACCAAAAAGCAAAATGTTACCGCATCAAAAAACGCTTCCGCGAAAAGTCAGCATCGTCAAAGGGGTCGAATCAAAGGGGTAAACACTCGTCGATCGCGTGGAAGTCGTAATATTCGCAACGACATCCTTCCATCCTAGCGATGGTTTGCACGTGTTTGCACGCGGATAGTGACACAACTGCAGTGGCTCGCGAAAGTATTTGAAATAATTTAAATGTGCTTAACATGAGAAACTTTCACCTATATATTGTACGAGTGTTACATAAAACACTTTGAAATTTAATTAGCACGGTAACGAGATACGATCGTCATGATTATTGGTCAAATTTGGAAACGAATTGAGAACGTACATATCAGGTCGTCCGGAAAGTTTCTTTCGTTTTGCAAAGAAATAATAGGTGCACGACGTTTTTTTTTTATATTATCTTCCTGAATTATGTACGATCTATTTTCTTCTATTAAGATAAAGAGCACGATATTTGACAGATTAGGTTTCACGTTTCTATAAAGATGCATTGTTGTAAAAGACGTGTTTGTAAGAGAAAGACACTTTTGGGACGACCTGATAGAAGCTACAGGATATTTAATCCAGATGTACGTTCAATGAAATATTTATTACACGGTATGAACAGTTATCTTACATACATATACAACAAGTGTCAAATATACTCGAACTGAATATTCAGGCTCGTTGCTATAATGGACAGTAATCGACTGTTTAAACGCCTCGTGATCTCTGTGAAACTAAGTTGTAATCTTGTAATAATAATAATTGATAATAATAATGAATTAATAATAATAATCTTGCAATTTCTACATATATTTTCAGATTTATTTCGACCTTTGCCAATATAATCATGATAGTTAAATAGCGCTAATGTTCCAAATGTTTCGTGAAAGATATTTACCAGCGTTGGAATCTTCGCTCGAGCTGCTGAACGTACGTAACCGGTCGTTTCGAGATTTTCGTTGCCCGATCGAAAGATTTTTAAATGAAACTCGCGGCCATAGAAATGCCGGACGCGCGATCAAAATGGGTGGTCAGAGATCGATCCGCGAGAGCGTGTAACCCGCCTGGAGACCAATTAAAATTCCTTTCGAGCTTGCTCTCCACGTCGCGCGATTTTCCTCCTTTCCTTTTGCTCGTTTTTGCGGGTAAACTTCGCTAATTATTTCCGGCGACGGAGACCCGCTCGTTTAGTCGCCCTTCCCGTCGTTATTCCGCCGATTCTTTTCCGTGACGGATAATCCTGCTGAATGTGTGATAGCATGTTCAACAAGATCAAACAAAGGGGCGGATAAAGAGGCCGGTTTTACGCAGCTTTTTTGGCATAGTTATTGGTTAAGTTGTGAGATTCTGTGTGTTTTTAATGAGAATGGAATTTAATCGGTTGAACGAATTAAGAAAAAAAAAAAATAATCTTGGATTTTAGAGACTCGAATAATTAGTCTGATTGAAAGACATGTCATCTTTTTTTATGTATACGATCGCTTAGAAGTACTGCAGGACAGTTATTATATTCGCTACAAAATTGGGACTATTGCGTGTTATAAATAAATTGCGTTGCAATAATTCATTTAATTTGCTATTTTATACGATAAACAGAATGTTCGGATGTGCAATTAATCCGGATTCTTATCTTGATACGTTATTTGCTTCTCTTTGCTTTACAAGCATCCTTAGAACAGTCACTAAAATGACAAACTCCGACATTAGCATTTCTCCTTATCTTTCTGCAAACATCAGGCAGCAAAGTCAGACGTTAACTCAACTAGCTGGTGAAATCCCTGCGCTTACACGAGCCTTAACCGAAACTTCCTGCACGTTGCCGAAAGCGAACAGTCGAAGTGAGTCTTTGAAAACCCCATTAGCACATTTTCTTGCCTGTGAACAGGTTCCAGCTAAATCAGCCTGGCGCATGACGAAACTACCAAAAAGTCTTCGCTAAAGTACGCCTCCTGGATAATTATATTTTCCGCTTACGGCTAATACACGACCGGCAGATTTATCGTCTTCTATTCCTCATAATCAGCTCCACATCGTTACGTCTCATCTTGTTTGCCGATTTACCCGTTTCAGCAAGTTTCGATGCGAGAAACTTTTGCCTCGTGTTTTCTTTCGTGGCCGGGCAACAATAGCGGGCAGAATTGCACGTAGGGCTGTGTACGAGGCCATTGGCCGAAAGTTCGTCCTGCAAACTCAGGTGGTGCAGCGCGGTTGGTTAATAAGATTCGCGAGAAGTTCGGCCAAGAAGAGAAGCAAGAAGTATCGATGCAACGAACTCGGTTTACGGGGGTTGGGATTAAGAGCGTGGAAACCCTGAGAGGAAGGGCTCCGCTGTTGGTTAGACAAGTTACGCTTCCGCTTCTGGATTAAGTTATCTTGATGGTAATACGCTATAATTGTATTTGCAGAGAAAACGAAGCTGATGATATAAAATGAATTTCGGAAGTGTATATATTAATGCAGAAGGAAGAGAAAATAAGTTGTGTAATGTTTGCCGCGTAGAAGCGGTGATCTTAAAAATCCTATCACATTCCGATCTACATCGTAGTATCAATTATTATTGCATTAATTCGAATTTACAGCGCTTTGATGGTTAGAAGTTTGTAAAATGATCAAGAAATCGTTTACGTTATGGAAAGGCCAAATAATAGCAGCTACGCTGTAAAAGGGGCACATTAGACAGTCAGTACATAATTTCTAATAGTGCGTTGAATTTATCAATACTAACGCAATTGATATTAAATCTACAATTTCTCAGTGTCTTTTTGACGATCGTTTGATGATAAATTTTCTATATAAAAACCAGTACCTACCTCGCTAGTAATTTATTATTAGGAACCAACAAAGTCTACAATCAGTTGACAATAATCTTTTCTATCCCACGAGAAGACTAGATTCATCAGAAACAATCTATTATCAGGAATTGCTAAATCCCTCTAACGACCATTCACTCCCACGTAATCAGGCAATATCACGTTCTCAGAAAATTACTTTCTCTCGATGCCTGGACACAACTAATCGATCCTTCCTCAATCACCCACCAGTCGAATCTCCTCTTTTTTTCCGGAACCGAATGAAAGACCTTGATGAAACGCTCGCTAGAGACGTTCATCGATCCTCCAGAAGTTTAATCGAGACTGGGGAGACGCGGCTGCTCGAAACTCGGTTCCAGCCATTTCTTGTATTTGTCAAATAACTCCGGGGCCAGATCAAACACACGCTGTCTCGACTCGCTGCTTGTTATTCCGCCGGTGACAAGTCACTTCATCTTGCGCGGAGATCGAGCAACGTCTGAGCGCTTCGTCGCGCGATTAATGGCGAATGGAAATGCAGTCGCGGCCCGTAGCCGATGTAATTCTAACGGCTACGACCCAGTCATTGGGACACGCCGTATTTATCGGATGCAAATCAGCCGGCGTGCAGACACGAGAACCTCGAAGCATCTTCAAGCGAGACGATTTCATGGGACACGTCTGTTAACGCGAAACTCGCTGTTGCTCAGCGATCGCTTGGCGTGGTTAACATAGAGACAGGATGAATGAGGCACTGATGAGCTTCGGTAGCGATTCTTAGGACGACGATGACGACGGCATGATGATTTTAAGCGATTTTTAATAATTGCGTGTTTTAATAAATTCTATGAACCCTCGTGTACTCTGTCCCGATGTTGATTTTCTTCATTGGATTTTCTATATTGACAGTGATTGAATATTCGCTAGAGTGACGTTCTGTACAGACTTTTCACAACAAAATGTTAAAATATGCACAGAGTTGCGGTCGTAGCTTTACTAAGTTGTTGCTATCAAATCTTTTCTTACTTTCGAGATGAAGATACTTACGATCAAATGTATAGTAGAATAATACTGTTTGACACTTGAGGATAGAAAGTTTTACTAAGAAACTAATAGAAGACTTTTCGAAAAGATCGTCGAGGTCTGTTAAACGATTAATTTAAAGAAATTTCGACGTATAGTTGAGATGTAGATTTAAAAGATGAGTTTTCACCTCTCGAGCGTTATCAGTGAAAGACTTTCTGAACTGTTAAGAATCGATGCATCGTTATGTACGAAAACAACAGTCGTTCCATAAAAACTGCCGCTGAATTTGAAAAACAGAAAGGATGGAAGAAAAGTCATTTCTATCAGGTCTATGAGGCTGGAAAGTTACCACGGCATCTTTGATAGATCTGGCAAAGTGAAAGCCAACAATAACGAGTCGATAGAATGGAGGATTGACATCGGGTTGAATTCGATGTTCAATTAGCCAACCGTAATAAACGTCACCGTAAACGTGAAAGTAATTGAATTTTCACCAGAGGCGAGGAATCTGTTTCGCAACGATCATTACGATGACTCCTTGACGCGAAAGGCAAGCCACGCATTTTTCCACGGCTGTGTGCCACGCTTATCTGAACTCCGATCGCCCTTCAGGCGATCGCGTTGCTCAATGCGATACATTCGACAGTTTTCGCTTGCAGCGGAGGTAATTTATGGACGATGCGTAATAAAATGCGAGGACCGAGAACTGTGGAGTCGCAAACATCGTGACTGAAGAATAACGTTTCGTTCGGAAGTCCATTAGTTCTTGCACTTCTTTGTTTCTCAGTATTTGGAAAGAATAGAGTAACTTTGTTAAAATTATCTGTAAAGTTATTTTTAGCGATGAGAAGGTTTAGCTTTTTATGACCTTCTTATGGTCTATAATATCTATATTTAGTCTGTATAAAATTTAAGAGTTTTACTAGTAGTACCATAAAGTTTATTTTTAATAAACGACACTGTCATTCATTTATGAAAATAATTTCTTGACTTCTGATTCACGTACCGTGTAAACGATGTAGCCTTATATTTATTACCGTTATCGTAACAACACGGCGCATTAATTATTCCAAACTTTCATCGTTTATCTTATTTCTGTGTAAATTCGCCAAATGTTCGATACTCCCAAGCTTCTGATTAACACTTTCAATGTCATCGTTCCAGCTTTTGTACGTGAACTCAAACGTGTTGTATAATTTCCTTTCATTAATTCGTTAAACCTTGAATGGAAATTTTCCGCCGTTCACGTGTGTCACGCAACGAAAAATTATGCAACTTACTTAGTTGCAAACGACACGATCCATCGAGCTTTCTCCCGGCGGTTTATCCCGACGAAAAATCTTATTGTACGATCGATTGTTATCGAGTCGCTAACAGTCACATAAAATTCCTTAACCGAGGACGGTGGTACTCGAACTGAGCAAATTGCACGTCCTGATCATCATAGTTGCATATTTATACGCTTTTAAAATCGCGTCGTTTAGAGATGCATATCTGCTGTTTGGATTTCAAGTTGTCAGTGATGAATACGCTATGTAAACGAGGGTTGTATTACGGAACTCGGTAAACGTGCAAATAGCTGCTGTTTGTTTTGTGCGCGCGTAAGATAATCGATGCGATGACAGGCAAGGATTTTTTTTTAAATGTTTGTTTTATTAAGACGGAGCAATGATATGCAGAACGTATTTTTAGATTCTCAAGCTTCATGGTCTAAGACGTGAAAATGCAGAAGAAGTAGCACGTGTTGTATCGGATTTTATTAAAAGCGCGATGAGTGAATAAATGCGAGGGAAATTCCTTTTAGAGTGTAACAAATTTTAATGTAACGAGTAATCTCGAAACTTTGGAAATCTAGTACTCTTGAAAAACCTATAAAGCTTAATGAAACTCCAACAATCCGTAAAATCACCAGTTTTCTCGTGGTCCGGTAAAAAGTTTGACAAAAGCAAACGACCGAACCGAAGAGACAAAGGAAACGCAAAGTTCAAGCGAAAAGTTCGTCGAGAACTTCCAGATCCACTGCATCTCGCCACTACGCCACTTTCCACGGCAAATATTGTTATTTTTCCATGAAGCGCGATTATTATTAATGTAACGCTTGCCACGTCTTCGATAAACTGTCTCCGAGTAGCACGAAAAGGAAGAATTTCATCTAACAGCGAACACGATTGTCGATTTTGCATCTGTTAAAATGAAAAATGTAATAACTCCATCTCGAGGTTACTAACGATCGAATTGGATCAAAGCGGAACTATGAGTGTTCGCTTAATTTTGTCTCTGTGGTATTTAATGTAAGGAAAAATTTGATAGTTTAATGAGATTCGACTAACATAATAGCTACAGTGGTTCACGAAAGTATTGAAACACTTACCACAAGATTTTTCTATGAACATGTGCATTACATAAAACTTTTTGAAATTTCGTTAACGCTGTAGCAACGCACGACTATCGGGATTACAAGACTAAAATTTAGGATCGATTCGAATAGGTCTAAAAAAGGTAAAATACGTTTATTGCAAACATACACTTAGTGAAAAATTATAATAGCATACAGCTAAAGGTGGCCTCGCTAAGTATTTTGAATTATTAATAACCAACAATAGTTCACACACTGGCGATCTTTGCCAAGTGTATACTTTCAATAAATACCTTGTAACTCGTATATACAGGGTGGTTGGTAACTGGTGGTACAAGCGGAAAGGGGATGATTTTACGCGAAAAAAGAAGTCGAAAATATAGAATAAAAATTTTTCGTTCGAGGCTTTGTTTTCGAGAAAATCGGCTTTGAATTTTCGTTCGGTACGCGTGCACTTTATCACGTCTCGTTATAACGGATCTCACTGTAGATCACTGTCTCGATTGACTTTTTTATTCTATATTTTTTTTATTCTATTTTTTTTATTCTCTATTTTCGACTTCTTTTTTCTTCTTTTTTCGCGTAGAAAAAATTTCAAATTGTACCAATACATATAATTACGATTGTCGTGTTTCGTTATAGAGCTAATAAAATTCCTCAATGTTTCGTACGATATGCACATATAAAGTCTTTAAGATTATTCGAATACTTTCGTCGATTATCGTAGTGGCTAGACCTTTCATCCGTTCAATTTCATAGACATTTTCATCAAATCTCCAAGAAATATATCAAGCTTCTTACAATACCAAATGCAAAATACCGTTTAATAAAGAACACCGATAGATCGACGTTTATCATTCGAGACAAACCTTCGATTCATCATATAACGTCAACAATACGAATCCTTTAAAACCCTGCAACCCCCTCATGGAAAGCTAAGGAAACCCAATAGGACAAATTTACATCACAGCACTCACAGATGCTCCACTAGCAAAGTCCTTGTACAAACTTTCATCCAATCGCACAGATCCGATCTTTTCCACTGGAACTCGAGCCATCCTTACCCTAAAACTCTTTCCCTCGTTGAACCGAACGAAAAGCCTTTTCTCGTTGGGCGGCAAGCAACGAGCGGTAAATTCACCTAACAGCATGAAGAGACAGACATCAGCAGGGTGGACGAAGGAGTACGTGAGCCGCATTGCGACAATTCGACACGCTCGATAAACAATCGTCTGCGGCCGCTTAAGCGTCCGTTTGATTCCGCCGCGCTCGTTCCCGTCGTCCGCTTTAATTGGCTGCTCGTAATTACCGCTGAAGGGGCCTCTTCCTGCTTGTCCCTCCTGCCATCCTCCGATTCGCTTCCCTCCGGCGTCTTGTTAGCGCACATCGGTAAACGGTGTCGTCTCGCGACGATTAACGAGACAATGGCGCGCGGCCCCTCGAGGCGCGTCTTGATCCGCGTCTTCCCTTTGGCCCAGACACCGTATCTGTCGCCGCTCGTCCATCCACTACGCTGCACACCAACGGCCAATCTCCGATAGTCTAATCGTCTCCACTCGAGATAACCTTTGTCGATGCTCCGGCCCAATTGCAATCAATCTTGCGCATGACGTAAGTAAATTGAAATTCATCGTTTAGCACCGAACGAAACCCACCCTCGAGCGAACGTATCGCGGAAAGACGCTTTGTTTCCTTGTTTTCTCGAGTTACGGCGAAAGGATTGAACGATTGAATTGAGTCAGGCGGAGAAGAATGCGGAGAGTTTTATAGGGGTGGAGTTTGTTCGCTTTTGCATCGAGTTTAGGTGTGGGTGTAATTTTATTTTGGGCCATAGCTACGTGTTTCTTTTTTTTTTTTTTCGTTTTTTGGTAGAAGGAAATTAAATTTCGTTTACGTAATAGATTATGTAGTAAATAATACGTACATATATTTGATTTGTGTAAGAGCAAAGTAGGTGAAACAATTTCGCTCAAACCTGCTACGATTGTCCAATCTTCGTGTTTCAATCTTGCTCGCATTTTGGCAAATAAAAATTAGCGAGGTTTTAGAAAGACTTTTACCATGTGCATACCAATAAGATTTTTTTCAATCTTCAAGGGGAGCTTAATCGGTGCTTCCTCGTCATTCAATCTGAACGAAACCACCCTATCGAGCTGAACCAAGTCTTACACGAAACAATTAGGAAGATGGTAAGAAAGGATTGGGAAATTCGTCGATTCGCCGAAAGGAAGATCCGACGTTGATGACTCCACTCAAAATAAATTCCACGTCGTTTTGCTTGTCGTTAGTAGTGGCGCCAGAATTTGCTCGAGCTCAACCAACGATTACCAGTGCTTTTCACCCGCATCTCTTTCCCCAGCGAGTAACTAGACCAGTTCACCGATACAAGACACAATAATGATGTAACGACGTGGCAAGTGGCCGAGTAGTCCAATAATTTGCCGTTCTCAGCCACTTGGAATTGTGTCGTCGACACTTAGCCCCATTGCGACGGTGACGACTACCGATCGTACCTTTGGATCCGCAATTTCTCTCTTGAATCGTTTTCTTCAGCGTTGTATTTCTATATTGCTGGAATTTTCGGTTCGCATGCAATACTGGTTTATTTAATTGAATTAATCGACTAATTGACTCCATAGTCAAATGTAGTTTCTCACACTTCGAAAGTATTACTGGGTCGTATATATTTCGATAATTTTTCGAATACTCATCGACGTCTCTATCGTATTATAAAGTCATTCGACAAGTTAAATTTATGAAATATTTTCTCTAATAGAAATGAATATTCTTCTCGAAGAAATCCAAAGATGAAATTTTATTTAAGAATAGGGGAGGAAATTTTGCTTAGGAGGGTTAAATTGTCTCTGGATTTTACAACGCCATAGTAATTAATAAAGCTGTTGTTAGACTTCGTTCGTGCTTTTACATTTTCCTAAAGGAAATAAAACATCTTGGAAATTTTGAATGATACTGATTCAATGGCCAGATATTGTGGTTCACTACAGTATGCAAGAAATTAACGCAAGATATTGCGAGAATTGATAGGGTATATTATATGAACAATTTCAGCTGTTCTTTACAGAAGTTTCAAAGGAATTATCGTTCTCTGCATTGGATGTTATTATGGTAGAAATTTCGCCATTTAGAGAAGCGTTAAATTACATAGTGGCACGAGCTTTTCCATTTATTTCAACGCCGGAGAAATCAATACGACCCGGCAATTGGAATGGCGTAAGTTTGAACGCTGGTGGTTCCTACGTTCGAGTTACAAATAATTTCAATGACGCTTCTATTGGATTGGAACTGCTCAAAAGATACGACTTGGCGCGTTTTCCGCCTGGTAAATTATTATCAAACGCGGAATGTTATTAAAGTGTCCAGAATATCAAAGAAATGGGCGCGCACTATTCACGGAAATTGTTCGATCGATATCGGTAAGTTACATTATTAGCGATCCGCTTTTGAATCGAAAGCTCAATTTCGTGCTTCAATCGAACTTCTATTACTCTTCTGAAATATCATAGATTTGGGAAATATCCTCGATTACCGTGGCAAGTAGACACGAAGAGCAGCAGCGTCAAGTTCTTGGTCCCCTGACAAATTTTCCAGAAGGCGTAACAGTAATTCTGATTGCTTCGAATTTCTAAATTAGGCTATTATCCATCTTCTAGTACAGAACGTTGATAATCAGTGGGAGATTTAATTTTTCGATAGGCAAATTCCTTCCAGAGATATCGTGGAACACGATTAGAAAGACTGCTTGATTCTAAAAGAGGCTTCACGAAGCTGTTGTTGTGATAATGTAATTTAGAAAATTTAGGATACACGAACTCTTGACAAACCAAACTAGTCAACTGCATCTTTTATTAATTTCTTAATTTCGCCATACCAGAACACGATTAATATTTAGTTCCAAACAAATACTCGTTTTCACGAGTTCTTTCACTGCGAGAAGATAACACGAGTGAGTTCTGGTAAATCCTAAGGAAAATTTATAAAACGCTATTTGTAACATCATTATTTTCCTGTACTTTCCAACGTAGGAAGTTGATCAGTGCGGCTTTTTAATGAATTCTTTATGGTATAACGTTGCCGTAATAATTTGCCGATAAATGGTAACAAGTGATAGATAGTAAACAAACAAAAAAAAAAAAAAACAAGAAAAAATATCACGCGAAAGAAAAATATAATTTTCAAGAAATAAGGAGCTGAATCTGTCAGGAATCAATTACAGTTACTCGCCGAGTTATTGTAAACACGCTCCCCGGAGGAAAACAGGCAAAAAAAGGGAACAATCGAATGTTGTGGCCCGTTCTATTAGTTGGAAAAAGTCCATCGACCGGATTGCCTCGAATCGACGTGCACTTAAATTTCAAGCGACGCAGCCGACTGCAATCGGCAGCTCCAAGACGCTAACTTTCTTCGTGAAGTAGACGAAACGCAGTTAACTCCGGAAACGCAAGCACGAGCTAACTGAATTAAGCTCGCTCTCATCCACCCCTCTAACCCCCTCTGTTCTCCGCCGATCCTCTTTCGTCTACGATATATATATATATATATATATATATATCTTTTGTGGACGCTGCGAGCAGACTGTAACGTCGTGCGGAAAATAAAAGCAAGATTACTCGGTCGAATCATCGTGCAGAACTTTATTCCATTCTCCTGCGCGCGTATATTCTTCTTAGACTCGTAAATCAATTTCAGACAGAAAGTTCAGCATCCCTTTTATGGCTCTATGGTTAATGGAAATGAGTAAATAAGCGCGAGTTGCGAGTGGAAGTAACAAGTTTCCATTGGATGGACGAAGTATTTGGGGAGAGATTAGAGATTGAATCAATATTTGCGATTGAAATCAAGAGAGAGAATAGATCTTGTAAAATTTCAGAGTTTAGCGAGGAAGGATGTTTCTAAGATAAAATGGATAAATACGAGTAGCGTCTGTATAATAAGTTTTAGAAATTTGAGCTCTGTTTCGTGTAACTCTACATCTAAAAATGATAAATAGGAAAATATTTGTAAAATTCAATGAGCTTCGGTTCCCTTGAAAACCATTAGTAAATTGTGGATTATTTTACGTTCTTCGAATTATTTTTGGCAAGGAATTTCAATTTGCATCTTTCGCGGAGTCAGTTGTAGGCAGTTTAAAATCAAGTGATCTGTTATTAGTAATAGAATATATTTTCACGCTATGAAAGTCTTCTGAATTCCTGTTGCTATTTCTTCTTTACTAATTTTATGATAATTCATTAAAATACGAATTTCCATTCCATTAAAATGTCGTTTCTGAAAGAACTTCACGAAAGCGCAGAATTCGTTTCGCGAATCTCTCAATCTGCGTCCATAAAAGTGCAGCCCTAATAACTATTATATTAGAAAGTTCGTATAACGAAGGTAAACCAGCAAACTTGTTCATCAACCTCGTAAGAACAACCATCTGTTGGCCTACTTCCGGTAGCTTTAACATTCGTATACCGAAATTAATATTTAGCAGGCATCAGGCGTGTTGAAGATAGCAAAAATAACGCGGCTGTTTCAGCAGCGGGTTAATTAAGAAGGCTGACGGGTTCCTTTCGCTCGGTTTTCCTTTTTGCCTGGTTCGACGAGAGTTCCTCGAAAGACGGAGTTTCGTGGCTTCTCCGACCGCGAGGCCGACGGAAAACCGGTTGTAACGAGGGACAAGAAGGCCGCGTTCGCAGCCTAACGTCCCTGCTAATTACGAATTCGCGATGCGCCGGCAACTTCGAGATCTTCATTAAGGAAGAGCTCACGCGAGGCCGAGCTGTTCAGGATCCGTGAAAACGTACTTGAGATCGTCGACTCGAATACTTCTCTCTCTTTCCCCTTTTCTCTGTCCCTGTCTTTCGAGCTGCCGAGATCTGCAGAATGGCGTGTCGTTTGACGTAGTTTCCGCCGTTTGAACGTTCGAACGAATCGTACGAATCGTACGTAATAATGCGTGAATGTTACGTAATACGAAAGCCGTACGATATTGATTTTGTATACGGAGGTCAGAGAAATGTGAGTATCTACGTGTGAACGATAAGTATGATTGATAGTGTGAATGGAAAATAGGCGAAGGAAGGAATGGTAAGTGACAGATAGATTGTGGGTATTTATGAAAGTTGTATCGTGGCTGTTTCATAAAACACATAAAATTTCAAGAATCATATCTTCCACTTGTATTCTCACGATTTACCCTTTCAATCATTTAACGACGATTTTTCGTAGATTTCAACAAGTTTTAATTACAAATACCTATTTGTGAGATACTTAACGTAGTAATAAATCAGCCAATACAGTTGCTGCTCTATCTTCGTTATCTCTAAAAGCATTCTAACACGTACGTGTATCCAGCGATATCTCTTACATTCATGAGATGTTGCCACTAACTAAATTACCTTGCGCTCGGAGCCTGAGATGCAAACGGAACATCTATTTCTAATACCGTCTAAACCGCCAGCACCTTGCACCTCTGGTTTACAGTCGAACAGTCAACGGATACAAATCGATCGAATTTATTCTCGGTCACACGACTGAAATATACGTATATAAGATAAAGACAAATATCAGAAAAAATCGATGCATTGACGAAAGTGCACGTCTTTGAATAACGCAGTTGGAATAAATTACTTGTGAAATAATAACAAGTGAATAAATCAGTAATACGTGTATATATGATATTAAATTATCTTGTTATACAGGGTTTTGCAGTTTAATAGCCAAATTTTGTGTCAGTGTACTCTACAGGTATAATTAAACAGGTATAATTACAAATGTAGGTCATTAAAAGGCTGTAATAAAAATTTGAATAATCTACGATAAATAATGTAACGTAGTAGTAACGAAAGCTTTTTTAATATACCTTTAAATTCTCGTATCAGTGTCTTGATTAATTTAAAAAATATACCCAATTTAGAAAAGGTCATTATTCATAGTAAGAGCAACCTGTCGATAAAGCGTTAATACCTTCGAAGTAAATTAAATACGAGACAGAAGGAAAGTTCATAAATAACGAGATGTTGGAAGAAGTTAGAAGTCCGTATCTCACGATCAGTATCGTAGAAGGAAGTTACGGAATTTTAATTTTCAAGAATCGACCTCAATCGAGTCGGTAGATGGAACATCTCTGACTATAAATTTACCAATGCCATCCCGACCAGAATTTACTGCGTTCGATACACTGGTTATTGCATCGATCTATTTGAAAAGTTCTCAAGAAATTTACAAGGTAGCTAGAGCAAGCCAGAAAATATCTTGCAATGATTTCTGAATAGATTCCTTCATAGTTTAAATCATACCTTTGAACTCGAGCCAGTTATCGATCACTTTTGATATTTTCGTTAATACGTTTTGATTGGATTTTCATCTTCGTCAATTTATCATGGATTTCGTTATATCTTAGTTACTAGTTTTCAGTTAAAATATCTAGTGTACTCAAGGTACCAAACTTTTATCAAAAAAAAAAAAAAAAAAAAAAAAAGAAAAAGAAAATTAAAATTTCGTAAATCAGAAAGTACGAAAGCAAACCTAATTATGGAATTAAAAAATAATTTCAAACAAGTATGAGAAATTAAAAAATTCATCGGTAAATGGTATTAATGATCGAATAAATAAACTTAATGATACATTCTTGAGTCAGAAAAATGAACAGTAAAATTATTTGGTTAGCAGAGTTTGCACGGTTTTAGGAAGCTACATACATCTTGTCAGGAATGTGGCTTCGTGATTTTAGGATCGGTGCAAGCATTGGGGCACAAAGGCGCGGCAAACATTCGTGTTGACAAGCATCATGAATTAGGCCTACAATTACAGCCGTAATTCCTCCTTGGTGGTTGCGCCATGTTGACTCGTCTTCAGAGATTCCGTCTAATCGCGTTCCTATTACAAGCTACTATAATTTTTAAACAGAGAAGCAGAGGAAGAATTTTGAACGAGAAAAGGAGAATAAATATATTAAATATTTTATTCGCGTAACACATTATGTTATACAAATATGGCTGCAAATGAACAATTTTCATTATTATTTGGGACTCGTCAACTCGAGACCTGTTGAGAGTGTTCCACAATTAAGGGAATTTTATACTTATACTTATTGATCGTGGTACGTTTTGAACGTGGCAGGAAAATAAAATATCAGTGTCGCTGGAATAATTACAATTCTGAGAGCGAAATACGTGTATCGGCGCCATATTTATGGACGCAAACAATTTCAAGCTCGTTGCAATTGCAATGTAGCACGCAAACAATCGTGTGGAAATCTTCATTGTTCCCACGTCATCGTTTCCAACGACGTGGAAGCTCGGAGCTTCTTCGTTCTAGTAAAGAACCGGCCAAGTGTCGATCGAACAATTCTCAAAGATGTCAGACAAAAGCAGAAACTATGAGAGATCCGATGATCTCGTGAAACCATGTTGCGGACTTGGTTCGTTTGGTGTTGAAATCTTTACGTCGGAATATTTTCCCTAACAAAAGTAACGTTCGATATATAATTCTACTTGTTTTCTATGATCTATTGTTATCTAATGATCCATTTGTGATATCTGATTATCGTGAAAACAACGTACGTTTCCCAAGGAAATTGATAAAAGCTTGCTACTTTAACCTCTGACAATTGCATCGGACTAAAAATTACAATCACGATCGCGATCATTTTATGATTTTTCTGATTCTTCTGCTATCGGAACGATAAATTTTGATCAGAATTTCACTTCAAATGTAAAATTGCGATGTCCTACGATCTTCTACCTGCTCGACAATATGTATTACAAATTTCCCATAGGAGCTTCCAACTGTAAATTCGGAACACCGTATCACGACGAGAGTTCCAATCGTTGCCACCGTCGCTTCGCTTCGCTTCGAATTCATCCATCGATCTGAAAAGCCAAAAAAAATCTTCCCCACTCTCGAACTTGCACCAAATCCTGAAACACGTGTCCGGAAAATTCTCAACGATCCCCTTCGGCGTGCCGAAAATCGTCCAATCAATCTCTATCATCCGATAATCTGGAAAACATCAAAGTGGCCCCGTTCAGTGCAAGCGAACATTCTCGGCGGAGCGTTCTCGAAACAGGACCATGACCATCCCTCGTTCCTGGCCGGTGACGTCACAACCTGATCCCGGGAGTTTCCTCGCAGCGGAACGAGAGAGCGAGTCGGAGAGCAAGCAAAGGATTTGGCGGACAGAGATGGGACTCGTAAACTGGGCCGCCGCTGGAGCAACCGAGAGATCACCAGGGAACGAGGTGAAAACGGAGAAGGAGAGCGAATCTGCGCGCGCGAGTTATGGAAAAGTAGGGGTAGTTTAGCTGGAACGGCCCGGGCATGCATCTCTTCGCACCCCGTCACCCCCGTATTGCCACACGCACAGCAGCCAGCCACTTTTCGTCGGTGTCCGTGCTGGGATTTGCGCCGCCGTTGCTAGGCGACCGCGCAGTGACGTCATCGACTGACGTCATGGTTGCATCCCACCATCAGTCGTTCATTTGTGTGGGGAGGGGCGGTATATAAAGGGCTGACACTAGTTTCCGAAGCGTAGTCCGCGTCCCGACGCGTTTAGGTTGTTTTAGGACGGAGCTGGTGGGAGCTGTTTGTGGATGACGAGATCAGTCCTGGTATATGATAGGGGCGACTGTTATAGGGGTTGGTGGCTGGAGAGAATAGAATAATGGATTAGCAGCGATATGCAGGTCAATGAAGATGATGGACGATTTGAAAGATTTTTACGGGAATGAGAGATTTAATTTTAGATTATGTCGATGATTGACGATTGGTTATTAAAGAGTATGATGATTAGGGAGGAGGTGGAAGATTCTGAAACGAAAATTTGTTTCTTCTTTTAGATTAAAAAAAGGGCTTTCACTTAGGATTTTATCGATGTTTAACGATCAATTGTTCAAAGACCCGATTAACAGAAAGGAGATAGGAAATTTTTTAAAGAGACTTTGTTTTTTTCAAATTACAATTATCAGTAATAAAGACCATCTATAGGTAACAATTTCTGCATATAGAATTTATAAAGTTTCCGTGTTATGTAGAACTTACAAGTACAGTCTTATAGAAACCTAAATTTTAGTCGTCGTATACCGAAAAAATTCTTTATGCTAAATACAGTCGTATTTTTCTGTATGAAGAAAGTAGCGACACAAGGCCAGCGTTAACCGTCGTTGTAAGATAAAAGATCGATAAATACTGCCGTAAATAACGGAACGAGCTCGTCAATCAATTTATCGATCTTGCCTCGTTTTACTTTGCAAACCCTCCATCATCCACGTTCGGTATCGCTATTTTTATTCGAAAATCGCCGCTGGTAGCACTCGTGAAGCTCACGAGTAGCACGCTACCGCTTGATACTTTTAATAGAAAAGTGGAGCGTCATTTTCAGCTTCTTACCCGACCCACTACCCTGCGGGGGCACACAGTTGCATTAAAATTTATACGGGTCTTGTGAAAAATCTGCGCTATCAGCGTTATCGGATTATCAACCGGTGTAAACAGCGAATAAGCACTTCTGTATTTTCAAACGTTCGCTCTTTCGTATAAGCAGCGAATTTTGTGTTGTAGTTCCACCAGTAGCGTCACGACCTCTGACCTTTGTGTAAGGGCGGCGGACCACTCCCTCGAGCGATGCTAAACCGACCATCGATCATTAATTCCTACTCGATTCCTTTTCCTTGTGCATTGTTGCGCGGCTGGGACAATGCCTGTATCGAGCTGTATTCAATAACGAAACGCTTAAATTTATCGGCGCTTGTTGTAGCTCGAAAGGGGCCAAGGTTGAACCTTTTGTCGTTGTTCAGCGGGGAAAAATGCTCCCTCTTCTTCGAGGGTTGTTCGATAACCCATTGTAATAACTGCTGGGAAATTGAGGAAGTGGTTACGTTGCTTTCGAGTGTTTAATTGAGCGAGGAAAGTGTGTGTCACTAAGTGATTGGATTGGTTATATGTGTACATGGTCACGTTTTCCAATTTTCAGGTGAAAGAGCAGGGTTTGTTGAAATTGACGATGTGATAAACGAGAAGACACGTAAACTTGATTCTGTAATAGAAGTAATTGTTTGTGAAGAGTTAATTAAGTTGAGTAAATATATAAAAGTTGATTACTCGATTGAAAAAGTCTTTCGTATGTGTCTCTGTTATGTAATTGCAATTAGTTTCTTCATACGTGTATCTGTATTTCACTAGGATCGTCTAATATCTCCATGAATAAACGAAGAACAAAAAAAAATTGCATTTGAAAGGCACACATAAAGTATGTGTATCACTCCTGTACGCGAAAATCTTGCAACTCAAATTCCATCGAGTGAAATAGCATACAAATCATTTTGTTCAAATCATCTCTCCCTAACGTATTTCCAGATGTATCTAATACTCTATCAAAGTCAATGTTATTGTACTCCATAAAGACTGTTCGCAGCCGATATCGGGGTTTAAGCACCCTTTTCGGTTTCCTCGCTTCAGCTTCATCGCTACTGTCAAAACATTAAAAGACATGACATCCCCTTTGGCCGAGAATTTCGTGCAAATACCTCGAGTCCATTCTCCGAGGCAAATCCTAAACCAACCCCTCTATAATCGACAGATCAAGTCATTCAAAAGATCGACTCGCTTTCGGGGGGTGAAACCGTTTACCACGTATTTCGTGTGAACGATTATCGCGGTTAATCCTGCATTATGGCGTTGCCTGTCAGGGTTCTCCGGCCCTTCTCAACGTATTCCAACCCCTTCGTCGAGCCTTTTCACAGCCGCAACCCCGGTACACGTATATTGTATACGTCGGAGGGTGATTGGAGGAAGGCCAATAGCTCGAAGACAGGTTGTGAGACAATCATATCCAACAGTATAACGGGGCTGTTTGATTCTGTTAGGCTTAGGGGCGAGGATGTTTTGGGGATGTTGTTACATTGTGGATGTACATTGATGCAATCAGCTTTGTAATGTTCGTTTATCAGGTGGTCTTCTCTCGTTGCATACGTTTTGATTCTGTGTCAGGGTACATCTCCCCACTTCTTCGCTTGAACTTGCACGTTTTCCGCGTTCGGCTACATGTTGCCACTTTCAGTATATGTTTTCCGTGTCGGGCTACTCGCATCTCCTCGCTCTTAATATACGTTTCCTGTACGTGTGTTTTCATTATCGAGTATTAAAAGATTGGAAATTTTCTATCTTAATGTCGCGAGTTAACGCAGAGCTTGAAATCGTTCAGGCAATTTTAGGATATTGATATATTTAGGTAAAAATCACCGAAGCAATCTCTTTGCTTTCTCACCTTTCTAACACGAATATCTTAATGATATTCACATTTGGTGCCTTTCCCTATGTATATGCGAAGCATTTGTCGTTACACTAAATTTTTCTAAAAATTGTGCTACAGAGCCAATCGAATAAGTAACTATCCTGTGTCCACAATATTTCATTCGCTTGTATTTGCCTAATAAAGAAGCGCAAAGAATGAAATAGGTTTTTGAAATTCGCTGATTTTGCGACACGTAGATTGGCGATTTTAGAAAACGTTTTATCAAATTAGGAACAATCGTGCATTTGAGGGTTAAACATTGTGCGTTGAACTGAAGCCTCAAACTCACGTGGAAGAATCTTTATCAACACCAGAGCACCACATCGTTAGTCGAAAATATCGAGCGTGGCTCCTGAATCAGCCCCGGTGCATGTGGGTTAGCTCGTCAGAGCGATTCCCAATCTAGGTTATTGCTGTTGCAATCGGCGCGACTGCTGCGGCTCGCCAATTATCGGCTCTCTCGTTTATTTCTGTCTCTGTTCCGCCGTTTCGTCAACGGATTTTCTCGTTGTTGGGCTCGCTTTGAAAGCGAGCCGCGAAGTTGGCCGAGCAGTGCTCGATTTTCCCTGGCCGCGGCCAGAAACGAAACCGCGGACCAGGCCACATCCGTTTGCTGTTACGTGCCTCTCGTTATGTTTTAGTTAACGCCGCCCCTGTTCATATCCCTCCATCTCCTTTCCTTTACCAGCTTCGCGACCAGGAAAACGGACATCGCGTTCCATAGCTTGGACCAAGAATTTGTTGTTTCTTGCTTTCAAACAGCTTTTCGTCGTTTCACCTGCTTCGTTAAGTATTTCGGATACGTTGATCGAAGACTTCGATGGATGCTTTGAACGTGGAAATAACAGTTTGTACAATTCAGTGTTTATCGGTGAAATTGGAGTAGGGGCACTTGGTTCAGTGGTTTAATTAGTTTCCCTTGTCAAGTTTCAATATCGTGTTAAATTGTGTGGCCTTATCTTCTGAACTCTATTGATCCTCGGTGCCAAATTGACCCAATGATAAAAGATCGATATATAAGTAAGTTTGAAGATAAATGAATCAAATTTGCAAGATCCTCTCATTGACAGTAAAAATGATAAAATTTCAGGAGGTTCAAGTATTTCACAATTGTTAACTTAATTCGCGAATAGCAAGGCTGCTTGTTAGAATGATGTAGATCAAATAAAGAACGAATATAGGTTAAGCAGCATTTTGATATACCTAATTGTGATTGTATTATTACATATAACTGTCTCGCAACTGTATCTTCTCTTTTCTAAAAATATCTCAACAAATAATAATTTCTACAATACGATTCGTTGTTAACCCTGCAAAGGGTTAGTATGCAAATTATAGATAATGTAACAAGCGCAATAATCGTTAAAATAATTATGTTCAGAACTGAAGGAAGCCAGTGTGAACAACGCAAGCACCTCGTATAATCGACCATCTCGCGTAAACTTGCTGGCGAGCAACGTCGTTTAGGTTTGCCAAGCGCACTCGGCGATATTTTAACTTAAATCCAGTTTCCATGGCACAGGGTGAGAGAGGGATGAGGTCAGAACCGTGGGTATCCCCACTTTCGTTGTTTAAGTTACACAGTGTTTCCCGTAGGATCGTGTAATTGGATCCTGGAGCACCTTACCTGGTGAGACACCTGCCGGCATTAATCTCTAAGACCCTTACTCTGAAAGGATCGCGTTAAACTGGTGGGAGAATAATCACCTTAAGAGCTTATAAGTATTTCAACTTAATTACTCGTATTTTTCAACAAAAGCTCTGCCTCCGGCTTTCCACTGAAAGAGACTAATTTCGAGCTATGAAAATTCCCTCGCCAATTTCTGCAGCGTTTAGTTGCCTCGAAGCCGACGATCAATAAAATTATTATAATCAATGAAAAATATATTATTTGCAACAAATATGCTGATCGTACGAATTAACTAAAATTAATATACTCTGGCCCATATTGCTCGACTAAATTATGTAACATTATGTGTAAAATTTGCAAGTGGCGATAAAACAAATCAAATTTTACACATTGCGATTTATATTTTATAATATGTTAATTAACACCTATGAAACGTTATATACATAAAATATTATACATTCGATAGCTATGAAATATTAATTATTTCCACAGAGTACAGACTTTATTATCAATTAACGTTTACGAAGTACGAATTCGACGAAGGCTCGAACAACCAGGAAGTACGTCGCGTTAATCGGTAAAAACCAATAATCGTAAATTCATGAAGCACGTGTCGCGAGATATAAGGCTCGAGTGAAGGCGAAATAAAACATTTTCTCCGCGGCATTCGTCGGTCGGATGCGTCCGTTGCAGACATTACTGCGACTGAGCGCGTGTCTATGAGTTTCGGGTCTGATTTGCATGTTCTAGACGTTGGATGAGGAAGGAGTCGCGAACGATGCAGTTTCTACGACATTCATGAAACACTGATACGCGATGGATGTCTGATTCGAGTTCGATGGATGTTTGTGTTAGTTTGACGGCTGTTAGTGAGTCATTGGGGAATTGTTTGGAAATTTTCTGAATCATTGTTATAGAAACTGAACGTATTAGAAGTTTTCTAAATACTTTTAACTTGATTTGGATATTGGAACTTGATTTTTTTAATTAGCTCCTGGAAAGAAGGAATAGAGATTTCAATAACGAGTAATTTTGGCTTTTCATTGGTCTGTGTTCTTAGAAGACCAATTTAGAAATGAATTAATAGCATCGTTTCCTTAGTCGCTTGTCTGTCAGTAGTTTTACATAGAAACTTGAACCGTACACGTATAAGTTGGTGTTAGAAGTGGTTTTATAAAGCCCAGTGTTTCTCATGGAAGATTTGTTTCATATATCTGCCATAAGTAGATTTGACGAACATTAATAATTTTGATTTCATATTAAGGGATCTCGTAGAGTTCGAGTTTGTACAAATGACTACGGAATTATTAATGAACTTTAGCGTAAAAATTTCGAAGACTTCACCGAGCCGTACTCGTTGACTTATACTACTGAAAATATTTCATATTCTCATACAACTCTAATATTTCTGTTACAAATATTCCTTTACTGGAAACACGCTGGATAACGTTATAAGAGTAAAAAATTTATTGAACGAAGTACACAAACAATGGAAAACGTCTAAGCAACCGAAATGCTTGATCTATACCACTGAAAATCATTCCATAAATACCTAGCTCGAGAGAAGTGTCAAAATAAAAACAATCTTGTATCATCATTATGAAACGCACTTCACAGTCTTAAAAAGGAGCATCTTTATCGGTGTTAATGTAGGCAACGCGACTGAATAAAGCGGGAAAAGGCTTTACTCCAGCAGTGCTTTGCAAACACGTTTAAAGTGTTTCGCGCGGTGCACTTGTGTAAACATGAAGAAATCGTTTCTTCCATCTAACAAACGACCATTTGCATCGACTCTGGATGCAATGGCGGCTGAGTGCATAGCGGAAGACTTGGATTTCATTTGCATATCTTCTGTGAGAAGACGTGTTTCAAGTCACTTCTGCTTGCGCGAGCTTGGAAACGTGACTGCGGATGTTTATTATGTTAAACATCCCCATCGCGCCCTGATTACGAACCGTGAAACAATACTCTCTGCATATCTCTCCGTCTTCTTAACACTCCTGGAGAAATAATTGTTAAATATTTTTAAACTCCCACGAATCGTCTGAGGAAAGATGAGGGTGGCGAAGTGGAAGCAAAACTTTCGATTAAGAAATTTCTCGCTAATTAAAATATCCCAGCTACCGCTTCAAAACTAAAGAAAGCCAAAGTTCTATCTTCTTTTCTGTTCGATCTCTTTGTCTTTTTCCATTCAACGTAAAACGTTTAAAACTCCTAGTCTTTATTTCGCAATAGTATTTACAATATAATCTTTCCTGACAGGCAAAAAAACAGAGAGCTTCAAATATTTCAATGCCAAATTGCACATTATTACTTATTACTAAAGAGTGCAATGTAACGTATACCGTGTCTTACAATGTCGTAAACGTACAAGCTACGCTGAAATAGACTTACACTTCGACAGCCGCTGTACTCGTCGATACTTTCACACATAGTAAGTCGACTTGTAAATGTTGCAATCATCGTGTACCGTTGCCAAGATATGCATTCTAATCCGTAGTGAGAAATGCATTCGAAATCAAATCTTTAGCGCATTTCCATTCACGGCATAAATGCAACCTGCCCCGTCTCAGCGCGTTTAATCTAATTTGCATGTTTTAGATGTCGCGTAGAATGGAAATTGCGACCGACGACGTATCCACGCTCGCACTCGCTCGTCCGCGAGAGAGCGCGTCCGTAAGACCGCGAATAGACACGTGCTCAAATTATTAATTAAAGTTTAACCAAATGCGTCCGCTTTAAATATACGGAACGTCGACAGCCGTGCTGTTCGATGCTACTGTGCAAATAAGAGGCGCCCGGCAGCGAGATAACGCGGCGAAACTCTTGCCCAAGTTATAAAATTAAACGCTGCCGGATTTTTAACAAGCATTGACTTGAAATCTAAATATATTTGCGGCAACGAGAGCTACGAAGCTCTTGAAATTAGAGTTGATACTGCAGCATGTGGACTAAATGTATCGAACAGCATTTTCTGAAATCTTCCTGAACGAATGCATCGCTTTATTTTATGTTCGAGAACCGAGGCAAGTCTGCAATCTGTTCTGTGTCGCAGAAAATGAGCTGAGAAAAGTATACTGAACTCTTGAACAGCGTACTTATTAATTTTGGAGAAAATTTATGGAGAACTTTATTCGACTTTATTCCAGCGCGATAACGCAGACGTACCTTCCGCTACGAAGACAAACAATTTTTTAAAGTCGACAAATACACGTAGCTATCTCTACTACAGTGGTCTACTAGGACTTAAATCATATGCGGCAATTTGACAAATTTTTTCAAATGGTCCCAGGAAGAATTGGGAAAAAATAACATATTCGTTCTTCAACCACTAATCGATTCAATGCCTCGTCGCTAAATGGGAGTTATGAAAACAGAGGAGGATAAATAAATTACCAACAGAGATTCAAAGGGATAATCATTATGAGATAAAACGTGTATTAACCAATTTTGTACTTTGCCTGGTGTAATTATTTCATTCGTTGTTTCAAAACATTCAATCTTAACATAAAATTGAAGTAATTATTTGAAGTGATATTATTAGCTTTGTTTTTTACGATACAAATTTTATTTGAAGAAATATTCTATTATTAACTGATTTAATGATTTCTCTTGTCCGATATGATTACTTCATACAGTTTAGTTATACAATTTTTTAATTTCTCAAATAAAATTGTCGCTTTCTATTTGACGTTGAATTTAGACATTCATCTGTCTTTTACGCGCAAAACAATTTCAAATACTTTCAGACATCTTCTCGCACAATCTATTATGTTATATTGTAGACGATCAATTTAAGCAAACCATGTAGCAGATCACTCTTCAAAATTCTACGTAATCAAATGGATACCTCGTCAGCTTAAAGCAGCTTGACGAGAATTTGCTGGACGATAAACGATCCCTCTGATGTTTCGGCTCAACGTAAAAGTAATTAACGTGCGTTTTAATGACGTCGTCGGGCTGAGCCATGGCGTTTTCGGGGCAAAGCGTCGCGGCGTTGGGACGCCACGCAGCCGAAACAAGATTATCACACAAAGTGCTGCCACGTGCAGCCTCTTTCCAGCGATGGTTTATCGATGCCAGAACTTCTTTCTTCGCCACTTTTCTATACACTGCACTTTAACCTTTTAACAGTAAATGGCCGCTGCATACCATCTATTCTTGCTTGTTATATTTAGGTGGCCAGCAAAGTGAATTGCTAATACTATTTGGTGCACGAATAACGTATACGTATGATCCTTCTTGACGCGTTAAATTTTAACGGTTAAGATATTAGATAGTGCCATTCCTGGAGAATTGCTTTCTTCGCAAATAAATTTGATACTTTGAATTAATTATACGTCCAATCGTACACGCAAATCACGTCGAAGTAAACATATAATCTACAAAGTGTTTGATAACTTGTGATGCGGAAGGTCAGTGAATTATTAAACAATCCAATTTGTTAAGTAGTATTAAATCTAATTACTAGATGGCACACTAAATATGCCATCGTCGAATTTATTAGCGCCATAATCGAGAAAAATCAAATTGGGATCGATGTGTTATAATAGAGTATGAATATAGAATTTCCATTTATCGACTTTAATTATAAAATGTATAATAATCAAGAAAGAGCATCGTCGAAATTCCTCTTCCTACACTTTCTGCTCAACGATCTACTTACTAAAGGCTACGGAGAAGTAATTGTAACTAGATCCATGAACGTAGTCATATAAGATTGTACAAAAATACACGAAGAGACTAATTTCCAAAAGAGAATAGCTTACGTTTATTTATTTCCATTAATTTCCACGAAGAATTCTTTATTCCTCAATTTGCTTATCCCCATAACATCTCGACCCTGAAACTCCCCGGTTTTAAGATCAAGAACAAAATGTCTGAATCGGCTGCAGAGCACGTGACCGAACTCGTCGAATTCATTATTCGCATTCGCAGAATCGATTCGATGCAATAGAGCACATTGTAACTGACACATTTCATGAGCGTCGAAACGAGGGTTGACGGTTCTGCAATAACGCTTCGAAGGTTGCGAAGAAAAGGATGATTTCCATGGCTATCAGCATAGAGATGTTCCCCTCCCTTTCTCAGACTGTCACTCGCAGATGGAATTGCTTCATATTAATCCGCGGCGAGGCCTACGAATGATCGATGAGGACAAGTATGGAACTATTCTTGGGTAGAAAGTTTTCTTCATCTCCCGCTCGCGATTTCCTTGAGTTTTTCCTCGGGAGACGCGCACGAGGAAAAAGTTACTTGGTTCGGACATCAGGAAAGAAAGCCGAGGTTGGTTAATAAATTATCGAGATATTATTCCATCGAGATACGAGCAGTCGGAAATGACGTGACATTTAACGCTTCTAAGAAAAGGAAATTTTCCTAAGAATATTCTAAAGATTGCTTTTAATCGCGCAGGCGTCACGATCGATGTGCCAGTTGCATTCAAAGTTCTTCTATAAACATTTTTATACAGCCGTGGCTTTAATTATTGGAAATCATATGCAGATCGACGTAAAATTATGAGCAAATATTTGGTGGTAAATATGCTTGCTATTTACATATTTATATTTAATAAGTAAATGTGAAATGATTTATGGACGAAAATATTTTTAGCGAAACGTTAGATCAACAGTGGAACAACCAAGAGAGATAGAAAAATTATTTACACTTACATTATGTAATGGATTTTACAATACTTATCTCTGTCGCTCCAGTAAACAAGAAGAAAGTTTTCGCGCAAGATTCGCCGGGTTTGCTATGACCATAAAGTTTCGAGAAAACGTTATCCTGGTTCTGTCTTTGGAAAGGATATCCTGTCTCCATGCAAAGTTCCACCCTTATCGTATAATAACTCGGTATTTTCTGCATTGTATTTCCAAGGGGGTAGACAAATTCTGGAAATCGTAGAGGGACGCGTTCTCCGCTGCTCTCGCCCTTTTCACAACATTCATGAACACAATGATTTCCCAGTTTGGGACAATGGTATTTGAATAACGTTCGAATTGTAAAGTGGATCGATCTTCCTTCCCTTTTATGATCCATGCAAAGTACGCCGTTTAGCAAGTACTATTAGACTTTCGAACGTACAACCAAATTCGGAGGATCTGTAATATCTTCCAGATGCTCTTTCTTATATGCGTCGAGCAATTTAAACAACTTCTCATACGAAAATCACAGGATTTCGTGCTTCTCAGCGAGGCGATTTTTAAATCCACCGCGTTTCGAAAAGTTAGCTCATAGGAGTCGAAAGCTTTTCGTAATCTCACTGTAATCTTCATAATCGATAAACGTTTTTACCGACAAATTTCTACCGCGATTGTTCGTAAGTCGAATCCTCGATAAAAGATCACCAGCACCTCAAGTCTTGTTTCAATCCACGAACCTTGACCCACCAAGACCTCAGCCTCTCCAAAGCATCACGAATTACCTTCGAAAGATCTCCAGCGACCCATCGTACTCCATCGGTTCTCACAAATGCTTCTACCACACTCGGCCCCCCCTTTTCTGCTACAATTTCCCAATATTTCCGTCGGGATGAATTCTACCAAGGTTTCAGAGCTCCGACACCTTCGATCATCGCCAAACCGAGGCCACTGGAAATATCGAATCGTCGCCCCTCCGCGTTCTTTCTGCTCGCCCGATTCTTTCTGCCTGCGTTTCCGCAAAAATTCCACGATCTCGTAGCTCGAGACCGAGCGATTCATCGTAGAGAGTAGACCGTGACTTATCAGCCGGCTGAATCACGGCGGGCATGGCTCAGCTTTTTTCTATTTCTCCAGCGTGGATCTGGTGGAAATGGCGAGGCCATCAAGCAGCAGGGGAGAGGACGACAGGGAAATCAACGCAGATTCGCCTCTGGTTACGCGTTTATCGCGCGTCCCCGCTTTTACCCTGCTTCGTGCCGTTTTTATTCGATGGTGCGCGTAGACGATGCCTCCGTGTATCTAAGGACGCTTCGATAGGATGGTTTACCGGCTAGCGACCGTATAAATCCAGTCCCGCTTTCGATGCTCGTCCAACGAATGATGTCGTAAACGTGTCACTGACCGCGATGCCGTACCACGTTCAACAACTATTTATCGTGCCTGTGGGGCGAGAATGTTTTTCAACGTCACATTAGAAGATCGTTCGGTTCTTCCGTGGGGATGCATCGGGGTTTTTAGTGGCCGTTTTGCTGCTACTTTGGAAAGGGGCAGGGGGAAGATTAGATGGGTTCTAGGGAGATTGGCGAGATTGTTGGGCAGATTTCGATTGGTAATTTGCGAGACAAAGGGAGATTTTAGCAGAGGTTCTTTGTAGAAATCATTTTCTGTTAGATAGTTGGTAAGATCTGATTTATGATATTTTATGCTGATCGTACGAACTTGATATTTCCCGAATGTTATTTGATTTATCCATTACTGTACTAGTATTGGTACTAATAAATATAGTATCTTCTTTAGCGTATAATTGTAACGGTATTGATTTATGTAGGCGTAGCAGTTGCTGATTTTCTGTGCGAAAAAGGTACTAATAGTACGGTATTATTTGAGAATTTAGCAGTCAGTGAAATATCGTTTCTACGTTGCACGTAGGTTTAGTTTTTATACAGGGTGGTTGGTAACTGGTGGTACAAGCGGAAATTTTTCGTTTGAAGCTTTGTTTTCGAGAAAAACGACTGAATTTTCGCTCGGCACGCGTGCACTTTATCGCGTCTCGTTATAAAGGACCTCACTGTAGATCATTGTCTCGATCGACGTTATGTTGATAAACACTTGCAATGTGACCGAAGTGTTTTCCTACCTATTAACTTGCTATCCGACTTTTTTATTCTATATTTTTTTTCTATATTTTTTTTTTTATTCTATAATTTTTATTCTATATTTTCGACTTCTTTTTTCCCGTAGAATCACCCCCTTTCCGCTTGTACCATCAGTTACCAACCACCCTGTACATTGCAACGTGATAAAATAGAAAAGAAGAATTCTATAATTCACAGTCGTGTGCAATTTTTACATTAAAATGCTTGGTTAAAATAATATAATAATGTAATTATATTGCATTGAATGAGTGCGAAATCTTAAACTTCTTTGATCTTACAAAGCACATGAAAAAGCATCTTCTAAATATGTATATATCAATTATACAGATAGGTACGCGTATTGGACGAAAGTGTCACATATATAAACAAAATAGTGAACAATACAGAGCAGTACCTCCCTTGCTTGTGTACCGCCCGCCAGTTTTCTTTCTAGCAACGCGCAATACAAGAATTCTGAACGCTTCGATATTGAACTTTAGTCTAGGCCATTAGAATTGGAAATGAATTAGAGAAACGAATTAGAATCGAGGCCGTTGGGTAAGCGAAACAAAGTTGTATCGTAGCATTTTCGTTATTTTCCTGCCCTGAATCCATCTCTCCAATACTCCTAGCGTATCAAAAAACAAGCTGTACAACCTCTAACTTTCCAAGTTATTCTTCGAATTCCGATAAAATTTATTTGTTCCAAATACATCGGATTTATTTGAATACCATCGTATATCATCGCAGAATTCAGTAATCGTCATGCATCAATTCCGATCGCTTACAGGTCTACTAAATGAAAGCCAGAGTTCCCGTAAAAAGTCACTGTCCTCTGGACAAAATTCATCTGTTTTAAAAACTCGAAGATTTGAATGTTACGATGCATCATTTAAGATTAAATCATCTGCGATCGTCTAGAAGCTGATCAAGGTGAATTTAAATTGTTATCCTGCCAACTCGAATAAGATTTACGTGTGTCGAAAACCTGTAACTCTAATTTGCATAGCACGATACAACATGCAAAATTAAATCGTCTTTACGCAGCAACACAAATCGTTTACAGGAGAAGAGGGCAAAAACACGGAAAGACGAGTGTATAAAAGCGTGAACGGCGACGTCGTAACGCGTTTTTGCTAATTCGTAGCTCGCCGGGAACGCGAGTCGTCTCATTATCCTGCACGGTTTTGCGTTAAGTGGCAAAAAAGTCGGACACGCGCGAGAGATTTGATCGATGAACGCTCGGTTACGTTCCATTATCGCGATGCAGAAGGGACAAGTTGGGAAGAGAAGGAGCGGAGATGGTGAACGATATTACGTCATTACGAGGCGCCGGTTCCACGTTTCCTGCTTTTTGCTTCATTCCCGCCGTTTGTTTTTCGTCCTCTTTGTAGCCGCGATTTTCTTTCGCCAACCGGTCGCCCATTATTCGCCAGCCGATCGTGATTTCACGCCGTACACGTAACACCCACCGTCACGTTGTTTCGTTTCAAACGATCTTCCTAATCGATTTCTCCGATACTGTCTTTTTCTGGCTGTTTGTTCCAAGTTTTAAAAAAGTCAAATTCCCAACGACCTTCCGTTATTAAAGCAGCTACTAACAAAACATATGAAACTTGAAAAATTTATTACAATAAACACAAAGTTTACCACAAATAAAAAAGGAACCACGAGACAATAAAACATGCAAAATTTCAATATAATACAATAAATATATACGAATTTCAGTGTACTTAAATTTACTGAAAATACAAATTAAAAAAAAAAAAACAAAATAGAACGATGAGAATACGATATAAAAATTAATCAACGAGATAGATAAAGTCTCCGATATTTTTGCAGTTTAAATTAGACTGTACAAACTGCAATGTATAACTATATACATATATATATATATTGCTATGATATATTAGCTGTAGAGAATGGAGGAAGTTGAAACAGCTAGTCGGAGAATAACGGCAGTTTCGGAAAAACTGGATCGTTGGTGCACTCAATTTAAGCAGCAACAAGGTAGCCCGATTTCCGGCTGCATCATCGTCGGCAATTTTCAAGAGGGTCGATTAATTGATGGCGTATTAATGAATTTCGATTATCGGCAGTCGCGTAAATGTGGAACACCGGGAGAGGAGGATAGTTCGATCAATGAAGCGATTTGTTTCCACGATGGAAACATCGGCGTGCGCCGGTTGCTCATTTTCCGCGCGTTGATGAGAATTGTTCGAGACTGCCGGTGTTGTTTACCCCTGCAGATTTATTTTCCACTGGATGAAGCAACCTTTCGTTGCGATTTAAATTTTACGAACTCTGCAAAACTACTGTTTAATCGTGGCTGACTATTCTGTAACTTTGTAAATTATATTAAATGACATTATTAAAATGTATTTAATATCGAGCAGTATTTTAATTCTTGATTTTAAGCTGTTAATGGGATTATCCTTTAATTAAAAATTTCTATCACGAAGTTAAAGGTTAATGCAGCGATTTCCCAATTCTTCCGAGTGTAAATGTGATATCGTTTCTTTCCAGCTCACTTATTTTCATGTAGTGAAAAATTAAACTATTTAAAACTGTCGTTTATAATTGTGGCAGATCAAGCGCCTACGGTCGCCAACGGTCGACGACGGCAACAAACCACGGGCCATACCCCCACTGGCGACGCAACTATTGATCGCCGCCACCAGAGGGCTACGACGATGACGACATTCTCGCTAGCGACCGAACCACGGTTCCATTCGATATATACCGCAACTAGAGAAAACTGCCCTTTGCGTCTAAGGCCTTAGAAACGCCAGCAACGAAACATCACTGTTCTCTTTTCCTCGAGGATGGGCAAACGAAAACCGTAGAGAACCACGGAGCCTCCACATAATTAATGAAGGGGAAAGGATACTTATAAATATTACGATGCAATTAGTATTTAACCTTGAAGTTTAAACATTTTTGCTTAGAGCTTTGAAAGAAGTGTTTTATAAAGCCTACAGCAAAGTTCATTGTGGCGATGATATTTCATTCAGCCTTTGCGTGTCAGAACGTCGAATACTATCGTGATCAAAGCTACTACGTGACCTTCGTTCGTCTTTTCCATCACGTTTTGTATGAAAATAAAATATGAGGACTCGTGACAAGAAGTCGAGATTGCATAGGGTAATTGTACGAGTGTAATTGTATCAGATGTTTCCAGTTGCCTCCAACTTTTGTACCTTCCTTTTTTTGCCCTTTTGTTTTATCCTATCAGTAATTGCACGATCCAAAATTTCATTTCGGACAATTTTTCTCTGGCCTTGCCTACCTACCCACTTCTGTAATTTTTAATTCACTTTCACATAATGGATTGAATTGATCTAAATTAATATTGCACGATTTACCCGATAGCAAGTCAAATTAATAAGACCCTTGTATTTATACAGACATGTTTCACTTGTAAAAGCATAGAATATTTCATCAATTACGAAAACACAGGTCGTCGTAAAATATCGTTTGTGGTAAAATTCTATTCTCAGTCGTTGAAGTTCATTGAATATTCCCAAGCCTTAACGGAGCTTCGCAGCCTGTGGCGCATTTGAGAAATACGATTTCCGGAATCTGCACGGTGACGTAATTCATCGAGAACTCAATCCAACGATATTTTCTCCGTCCACTAAGAAACAATATGCAGTGACGTGAATTTCTCAATCGCACGAGAAAGGAGGTTATTTTTCACATCCATAGCCAAGAATTGTTCGTCCTTCTAACAAGAAGGCAAATTAGAAATGTCAAATTCCAATTTCCCCCGTCGTCACGTTTCTCTATTTCCCGAAAACGCACGCAGCTTCTATATTAAAACTTCAATTTCCATTCAACTCGAGCACACCCACAGATCCAACATCCGCGTTATGAATCCTGCCGGGGGCAACTTCTAACAAGATCCACCCCTTCTTCCGATTCCACGCCACCTAGCCGAGGGTATCGAGCCTCTCGTGTATCGAGGCAAGAAACTTCCTCAGAGTGTCGGGGTCTGGGTTCTTGCGAGGCTTTTACACTTTCCGGAAGAAACAGGCCGAGACAGATGGCCGACGCGTGCCGTCTGTGAGGACAAGCCTGCCAATAACCGAGTCTCCAGGGGTGAGTGTACACCCTCGAGTTCGACTCGCGATTTTTTCTCTTTTATAAAACTCTGCTTCTCTTTTTTTACTCTAATTTTTAGCGAGACCATGTTCAACCTTCGTTGTTTAGTATGGCGTTTAAGATGACTATTCACTATGCTAATCTTAATACTAAATTACAATCGATGTAATTATCGATGTAAGTATATTAATTCTTTTGCCAAATATATATTGGCAATAAATGCAGTGGTAGGAAAAGAAATAATGGACGGACAGTAGAAATAGGTATGGATGAAGTCGCGTTAAATATGGCTTGTTTAGACAAAAATGTAAATATCCATTTCAATTATTTGCTAAATATTTTATATACTATAAGGATATAAAATAAATAAATCTTAAGCAGATAGCATTGGTGCTAGTTCGATTAAACTTTATTGATACCTATCTTTCATTACCCGTCCGTTTATATTTTTCTCCACGATTGTATATTAGATTGGTGTCAGATTTGACCGATACAATCATCACAGTTGTGTTTCACTGCAGTACTAATGTAATTCCAAAATGTTTTATATGACACATACATACATACATACAAAGCTTTTTTATGGTAAATGTTCAAGTACTTTCGCGAGCCAGTGTATTTCCACTGTAGCGTACCAGTTTTAAGGGTTCTCATGAGCCAGCGTGTATTTATCGTAATATTACGCGTGTCGTTGCTGCACCTAACGCGTCTCTTTCCGCTGTCGGCTGCTTAACCTTGTAATCGAGGAAAATTAAAAATTTGTAATAATTGAGGAAAATTTGGAACATTGGGCGCGAGATGGATCGCGATTTTCAATTTTCTGTCTTCATACGCGGCTTCCACGCGACTATTAATTTCAGCACCGTCGAACAGAGCGTCGAGAATTTCATCGTGCGCGGTGATGTTAATCGGCGGCTGGTATTCGCCGACAAAAAAGATCCCCAAAAATAGAAAACAGAATGTAAAATGGGGAAAAAAGCGTGGATGGAGGATGAAAACATTCCGTCAGGATCGGTGGCCCGAAGTGAGCAGGCTTGTTGGACGATACTCTCTTCTTTTTTCTTTTTTTTTTTTTTTTTGCCGCGGATATTTCGCGATATGAAAAAATTGTTTTTTCCACTCGTTTTTTCCTCCTTTCTTTTTCCCTTTTTGCTTTTCCACTCCGTCGTTTTTTAATGCGCCCAGCGGAACACGTTAACGGTGCGCGTACGTCGAAAATTGAACGAGCCGGTGAATTTTCGCATTGATCCGTTGGCATTTCGCTGGACATCGTGCCGCGAAGCAAGTTTTCGCCACTTTGCGCTTTTGGCCATTCCGTTTTGTTTTCTTTTTTTTTCGGTTATCATTGTTGCGTTTTTATTATGCGAGAACAGTCGCACGCAGGATACCGAGGGGGTAAATGATAAAATCGCGTGGAATTGACGTGGTTATAAAAATTTTGTTTTGCAACAGTCGCTGGTAAACGGTTGTAGCTTAAATTGGGAACGAAATTACGCTTAATTTTTACGTTTCTTATAAGAAAAAGCAAATTTTTCGTAGTTCGCATGTGAATTTAACGATACTCATTCGCTTTGACCAAGTATTTTCCTTCGTCAGAATACTTATCAGCATATATATTATTATATAATATAGAATAATATAGCATTTACCACTACATATCTTTAGTATATTGCCGCTGTAGCTCGCAATCGTTTTATCTCCAGCAGTTCGTAAATTGGGAAAACTCAGTCTAAAGTCTTCAATATTATCGTGTGAAGTTAGAACTTAAAAGAACTGAATGTTTCTTCCTAAGAATAAGAATTTTTACCACACTGGATATCATAAATTTGTATTATGTATACCAGTGAGACGTATGTGGATTGCTTAATTACATTTTTCGAAACGTGGAGTTAGTTTAACAGTTCAAAACTACGGCAACGATATCTGTTTACACGTCCCACTTTCGGAAGATCGAGCCGAAAGAGGGCCAAGCAGCGATATCGGGGATCGGTAAAAGTATTTTTTGACTATCCGCACGCGAAACGCGAAGAGGCGCGCATCGATGTTACGTCTGTTGTTGGTTATGCAATGGCTGCTCTGAATCGAGGCCCATCTTGTTACCTATGTACATATGCGGAGCTTGTACTCGGCACAACGTGAATATTTACATTGCTAATTCCGACCCTACGCCGCGCAGCGGTGATTCGCGGTCGTTGACATCTTCAAAAATCCACGAGCCGTCCCCCTTTGCCGCTCGTTTTCCAGCGAACGTTCACACCTGAACATTTGCTTAGAATGCTTCGATATGCTAATTTCCTTACAGTCTCATTAATGTAATTACAACGTCGTCGTTCAGAGCGTTTTAATTGTGCGGTCAAGATGGAACGATGTAGGAGAAAATGACGAAGAATCCCTCCAAAGTCATCTTACAAGTATCTATCTAAGAACGAAGCATAAAGTAGCACGCCGATGATCTGTGACAAATATATGATCAGAATATTGCATCGTTATTATCATTCGCGACAAAGATAATAAATGCACGAAACATTTACACGACTCAACTGCGATAGATATCACGTTGCAATAATATTCTTCAGTTTGTTAAAAACCTAGTAGAATGTTTAAGAATGAGAAAGTTCTGTAAACGTTGTCTAGAAAAGTATAGAATTCGAAGTTGACATTGGGGATTAAATAACGAAACGAGGCTAGAACACGCGTCTGGTGTAATCAAGCGAGACGAGAGCCAGATTCGCACGCGCGACTCTGAAATTAAGTGTCAAAGCGTGAAATGAAAATCAGACGGCTGGTGGAAAAGCCGTGAAACAAGGAGATCGACGGACGGAATCAAATCGAAATCTCGTTTTCCTCCATTGTCGGCGGAAACGTTCGCCGAGAAATTCTGCAGGCAGGCCAAAGCGTGAACTAGGAAAACTCCATTGAAGTTTGAAAACGATTGCTTCGGGCGAAGTTGCAGCGAAACAGTTCTTGTTGTTTCATCGATAACTCGTAGTTGTGCCTTACGCGTGCAGCTTTCTTGCTCCTATTTCTCTTTTCCTTCTTCCACACGTGAAAAGCAATATGAGATTGTCGAGCAAGTTGCTTTGCGACGAATTACGATTTTTGTGGTTGATAACTCCCTAATATTCGCTTTCTCGTATTTCTAAATTTAGTGACGCCAACGCTATCGAATTTTCTAAAGCGACAGGTTCATAAACTATCTTTTGAAATTAATAGGAATATTTATTCCACGGGTTTCTTCTCCTTGAAAAAAATTAATGTTAACTTACATTAGGATTAAAATCTGCGGTTGTACGTATCTACTTTATTTTCATCCTACCGTATTAATTATGATTAATTAATTAAATGCACATTGTACAGTACATTTATAACTGTCGAAGTGGTTGTCACTGCTAAGAGAACTCTACATCTGATCGGTTTAACTGGCAAATGTATTTGTGAAGTCATTGACGAAATCAAGGTTCAGATATTTACAGGAAGAGTTAGAAAATATTAAGAGACGATTGTTTGTGGAGATGTAGAGTTTTAGGGAGGGTGTCGAAGTGGTTAACACTTCTAAGTAAACTCTACATCTGTACCGACTAATTTTCTGACTCGCTAAAGCCATCGACAGGCCATAGACAAAAGACAACCACATGGCAACCATAAGACAAGAGACAGGCAACGATGGCTTCGGTGTTCAGTCTCTAGGTAACACTGCTAGCGTGCGGATCTGGACCAGCTCAAACTGTATTCATATTATACCAACATTTCTTTATTAAATATAGTTTACTATCTGACAATTTATCCACGCGCTTTTCTCTGTATCTATATAACCGATAACCACAACAATAACGAATAAGGAAAGTATTAAGTATTCAGTGAAAAATACAAAAACACACGTGTTTAGTATAGTTACCGAGTACAAACTTAACGTTTAAGTACGAAATGAGAGGAGACTTTAACGAATAGATATATTTTTGCGTGTTGAATTTTTGTAGAATGTGTGATATTACAAAATATAACCGCAAGACGGGGAACATGAAGAAACCATTGAAAATAGTCAGCATATCTTGCAAGAGAATCTCGCGATACTCGAAGACACACGAATTCAACATTGAATATCAGCATTTTCCCATTGCACGATTAGGCATCACCGAGCATCCGCCGAGCCAAAAGGCAGGACTGCTCATTGCTGAAACAACACATTTTCATGTATGTGGCCGTCGTTTCGGAGAAAGATTGGCTTGCCTTATATGTTCGTCGCGAGAAGTTCTGCTGTGCCAGTTCGAAAATTGAGAAATCGTAGTCATACGATCCTAGTGCTAGCAAGGTCAAGGTTGCGTTCGACAAATCACGTTTAACATACTTGATGTCCACCTCAGATGTCGTCAACGATGACGCGTTCAGCTCTGTTTCACAAAATTTTTGGACTTGATACACCAAACAGGAAATATTATATCGCTTTCGGTTGCATATAAATTGCAAGAATTTGAGATCACAGCTAGATGGAAATATCTTGGGACTATAATTCGCTATATAATATATTTATTATTATACCTGATATATGATATATCCGTAAACGAAATAAAAATGTCGTGCTTCAAACATTTGGCTAGGAAATTTGGTATCTAAAATGGTTATAAAAAGTACTGGTACACTATTGTATTCACTGTACCATTTACGTACTAACTGGTCAGCACCGATCATATGTTTCGTATCATTTACTACTCTCGTGTAATTACAGAAATTGAATACCATGCAAATGAAGCATATAGAACCGTATCATGTAGTAGAAAAAATTAATAAAATGAGAATTTTAATTAAAAAAACGCTCTCTCTCTCTCTACATATATATATATATATATGTCATAGACCTTTTGTTTACAGATCCTCCTGTCAAAAAGCTTCTCAATTACTAAACCTCAAACCCAGCATGCATCCCGCTCGTAACATATTCATTCTCATCGAACTGTGTACATTCCCATCGATTTCGTCTCCTGCTACTACACTATATCACGATGAATTACTTTCATCCAGCGATCGCAAGAGCGGCAAACGATACAAGTGCCATAATGGCTACTAACGGCACGCCGGAATCGCCGCCGACTCGAGAACTTTCGAAGAAGCACGGCGAGGTCGCGGTGTGCGAGCTGGCATTGAATCATTTTTACGTCGGAAAGTTGGAAAAAGTCGCGAGCAGAACGCGCTGGTTCTGCGCGTTTTCGAACGGCTGACGACGTCGTCGTGCAACTTCGCAACAACTTTAATTTCCATGCGAAATTTACAGGACGCAGGCCGACTCGCCGAGCGATCGCCGCGTTCCCGCTGTGTATCGAACACCGCCACGCTTTCGCGCGGACGAATGGTCGACGACATTATAGTAAAATAGGGTGAGCTTATTGTCCTGTGTGGTCCCATAAATCTTCGGAAACAAGAATCGCGCGGGATATTGCGCAACGTAATATTGAAAATAACCGGTGGCGTTAAGACTCGGTCCGTAAGATGGAAGTAAAGAGATTTTGATATTGATGTGGAAAAGATGTCGCGTGTCTTTATTTTCAGTCCTCTCGTGGTTTTAGTGGAGTTAGAAGATAGTGTGGATAATACGTAGGATTCGTATTATTTGTATCTTATGTCGTTATTATTATTGTTAGTGTTACTAGCTCGTGTAATTTTATTCTTGTATAGAATTAATAAGCAGGAATAAGTGGTTGATGCGTTTCGAGATTAGGAAACTGGGAAAAATGACCTTTTTGATTTTTTCTACGTAATAGAAGAATTTTCGAGCGATTTTATCATCGTGGTGATACATGTAAAATTGTAAAATATATGAAATTGTGTTGGTTGAAGTTATATGTACAAACGACTCATAGTATATCTGCAATTTAATTAGCTAACATAAGATTAGATATATGGAATATATTTTAGATTAGAAACGGGTCTTTTCTAAAGGGGATGAAAGAAATTTGGGATATCTTTATTTTTACACTGGTAGTATTTAATGTTGAAATATTGCGTAACTTCCTGTGAACCTACCGAAATTTTATATAACGTGCATTAAGGGAATTTTTAGGGAAGGGTAAGTGGTGATTTAAAAAGAAGTTAATGAAACGTAAGATAACGAAAGAATGATTATTAAGAAAGCACCCCCATTAAACTCCCCCTGGTAATTAATCATGATTTATGAAATATCGGCTCAGAGTTCTCTGTCAAAGAAAGAGATCTCTGGAAAAAAACAGTTTCATTACGAAGGTGAATGTAAAGGTCATTAATTATCACTTGACTGCTCAAACCATTGCGCAACGATACGATTCTATTGATACAAACGTAACGTGAAGCTGTAACTAGCTCACTGTTTCTTAATATATTAAGACGAATATTTGTAGTTGGTCGAAGCACATATCCCATACATTTTCTTAAAATAGGAAACAATCGACTAGATAACACTGAAACTTCATGTCGGAAAAATATTTAAAACGTCCGAATATAAATGCAAATCGCTGATTTTAATCTTCGTAAATTTAATCTTCCCCTGTCGTAAAATAAAAACACTCCGGAAGTCAGAATTGGAAAAATGGGAAACTCGACTGAAAGATCTCGCAAACGCGAGCGCTATTTTCCTCGCGAAACGAGGGCAACGTCTGCGGCATCTCCCCTCTTCGTGCTCGCCTAAAAGTATGATATATGCCGAAAGTTAGCCAAAGTGCAAGGAGTTACAACACTCTTTCGCGTATTATGCAAATCGCGATGTAAGGCGTTATCGTTACGGACAAAAGTCGGCCGAGGCTCCAATACTGGCGTAAATCGGGATCTCAAAGAAAACAGAAACACGCCGTGGATCGCGGAAAGAGGCAAGAAGGGTGAACTGAAAAAAAAAAAATAATGGCCCTCGAACAAATGGCACCGCAAAACGTCGCGCAGCTCGTCGAAACTCGAGAGCCCATTGTTCCTCTCAACCGGCGTTTTGCCTCTCTGCGGGTCGAAAGCGAAGGAGGGTGGAAAAGCTCGCGGTTTCTTTCACCAAGCGACCTTGCTCCAAGGCTACGACGATCAAGCGATCCCTATTTTAGGTAAAACTGAGCTCTGAACTCTCTGCAAGTCGACTCGGTCTCGTGCTCCGGAATTTTCAGTGTTCTGCGATTTTATGGGTTAAAGAGAATGTTTGAGATTAAATACTACTGGATAATTGAAACAAATAACGGATAGTGAATGAAGGAAATGTAACTGGCGATGGAGTGGCGTAGTAGACTTTGTGTTGGTAATTACTAGGCTGTAAATGTTTGTGCAAATTTATTCTTTTATCGACATATCTAGAGAAATGAAAGTTAAATAGGAATTTGTTTCAATATGAAGAGGAGAGCTTTGTTGGTTTTCTGATTTTAATTTCGCTTTACGATCGAAGTACGAGAGTTTTAATATGGCGTAATTAAAGATAAAAGCAATCTGTTAGGTCCAAAGATGTAAATCTTTTAAAAATGACCGATAAATTCACGTAATTTAATGGAAGCGAAAAGTATAATTATCTGTGTATCTGATAATTTCAAGATATTCAATTGTAAGTTTTATTCCATATAGGTATGATATAAACGTAAAACAAATTCTAATAATAAAATACGCTTAATTTAATAACTTCCAGAACTTCCGGGTATCGCCTACGAGAGAACGATACCAATAAAAAGTTCAAACGAAGAAAATAACAGTCTGTACTACGTGTGTTGCGGTCACAAGCTATTATCAGAATAAATGATGTAACGCTCGATATCGATATAACTCTATAGACAAACTTTGCATGCTAAAATATACTTGACATGGTTGGCGTTTATAAAAAGAAAGATCTGTGTGTTCAATGATTACTCATTCAACGGTCGTGGACGTCGTTCTGACGATACCTGTATTTAATTGTCCAATACAGATGCTTAGATAATACGTCAAACATTTACACGAGAAACAACACGCTTGTTTCCAAGAAGTTCTTACGTGAACAGTCGCATGCTAACACGTGCGTGTTGCTGATAACGCCTGATCTCGAGTATCTTGTTCTGGTTCTAGTTGGTTCCCTAAATCCGCTTAGAAGCTGGCTCCAGCCATCGCGACGCTAATACGTCAATTACTGAGAAGACCAATTCGAATTTGCTCGCTAATATCTCGCGGTAAGAACGCTAACAGCCGCCGTTGCCGACGGACAGCCGATATTCGAACGTACTTGTTAATGGAGACAGCGTTTTTAAGGATCTGCACAGACAATTAGTCTGACGCTACTTTGCTTTTAAAGAACTCGTGGCAGGAGTTTAGGCTGTGTGTGGTCAGACATGGTAATTATCAGAATGCGTAATTCAGGGCTCTCCCGTATGGTTGAATTAATAATTAGTTACGAGTTATCAGTATTAATTAATTCCCCTGTACAGCAACAGCAAACTGATAATAGATTAAATTATGTTATAGAATATCGATTTTACAAATTACAAGCCAATTGATTACTCTGTTCGGTGTAAAGTTGTACAATTGCGAAGAAGAAGCTTGTCAGTTATAACCTGCAACTTTTGTCGATTGAACAATATTATTTACTTTTGCGAAACAGAACCCAGATATCGAAAAAATGGTAGCGTAAGATTATGCGGATATTAGGTGTTGTTGCAGCGATTGCTGAGGAAATACACAGTCGCGGACAAAAGAAAATTCTTAATTGGTATTTCTGCATGCGAATATTGGTTTGTATGCTTGCGCTAGTAATTAAAACATTTAGAGGTTTTCAGCAAAGCTAGAGGCAAAATCCACGAAATTCATTCTTTATTTCCATTCTGCACGCTACAACCCTTCGCACAATAGCCTTAACCCCAAAAGAGATAGACTTCTAGAATAACCCACTATCTGTAGATCTGTAAATCTCATTTCGGAATTTCTGGCCCCGTCACATCTTCCGTCTGCCTATCTGCAATTTCACTCAACGACGAACACATCCAAAACTAAATGTAGAATCTCGTCAAAAATTGTCAGAACACCGCGTTCACCCTTCGAAACGCTGCTCGGCCCTCTCTTGGTGCGGATGGGTGCCCGGAGACTCGTACGGTTCCCTGTTTTCTTCTGGAAGAAAGTCACCGTCAGCTGTAGATGCAAGGAGAAGACGCTGCGTACTGATATCGTAGCCCATATCTTATCACGGAGGGAGGCACGCTTTTCTCGAGATTGCTCTCGACGAAACAACGTCACAGAGATATAAAAGCCCCTTGGTAAGTGGCTCGGTCCTTCGGGGAAACCCGTTCGCCGTCTTATCGGCAGACGAACCACGGTAACCCGCTCGAGATCGTACACGAAGAAGAATAATTCGATGTCGATAAGATTGCGCGCGCGGCTCAGGAGAGAAGCGTCTCGAATTACGCAGCGAGACCCTTTTTCACTTTGGGTCTCTTCGTCGTGAATATTCAGCACGCGGGTTTTGTGTTTCGCAACGTTGAATTTTGAGTATCGTAGAGATCTTTGCGTGGCCTTTGATGGTGCTCTGTTCTGATTTCTGCCTTTTTGTAGTCCCTCAGCTTCGGCGATTCTTGATTCACATCTGAATATTTTCAATAAAAATTTCCGATAAAAATACAGTATGGAATTTATACCAACGAGATGTTAGTTAGTGCGATTAAATGAAATTCTACCGGTTAAATTCCCTTATATAAATTCATAGGCGAGAAACCGTAGATGTGTAGAAGGTCAACAAAAGAATTCTAGTTATATAACTGACTGTACACGAACGCTCCATAAATGGAGCGTATAAATATCTTCTTGAAATTCAAAGAATCTGGTCGTCTACTCCGTTACTGGAGTTCTACTGTAACCTTAGAATTTGGATATGCGAGAGGAGCGTCCACAAGTTAATTAAAAGAGTGAAAGATGAATATTAGGTTCAAAAAGCTTTAGAAAGGCGACAGATAGGATCAAGTGTTTGAGAATATGGTTTGAACGAAAAGCAGCGTTCAAGCGTAACTGTCTGGAAGTCTACCGGAAATCGCTGCATCGAATAAAAAAGACGAGAAACAAACACTGTGCGCGTGCGAGGTTAAAGGTTACAGTAGCCAATATAAGAAGGTAAAGGTATAAATACACGCGTGGAAAATTACAGTTAGTCAGTCGAGGAGAAATGCATCACCTTCCAAAGTACGCTCATAATCCAGCAAATCCATCTCTGCGAACTACCTAGGAACCCGCATAAATTCGGTGTGCCAGTTTCTCGTCGGAGAACAATTGATACGCGAACAATTTTCTCGGTGGACACCGATCGATCCGGTGTCGTGCTTTCCTGCGGGACGTCTTAAAGGGATTCCCAGCTGATCCATTAACCATTAGACGTGTCACGAGAGAAGGAAGCGATTTGTGACCACCGATAGACAAGCCCTCAGGGAACACATAGAGACAGAGATAGAATGGGTGTCCGTATATGTGTGACGGATCATCGCCTGCAGCGCAACGAGAACACCTCTCAACCGTCCCTTTTCTAGCCTCTGGACTAAAGAAACAACTACCACCCTGTCCCTTCCCAAACCACTTTATTTCCTCTCTTTTGCGCAACAGAAAGGACAGTGAATTTATCGATGAAGAGGGTACAGTCGATTCGATCGTTTGCGTCGGCTGTTGGGCCGTTGCTTGATCCCTGACGCAACGTACCAAGAAAATACGTAGTACACATGACGGATCCGTGAAATCTGGAGCATCTCCGGGGACGCGTTCGTGAAAATAAAGAAGTGGAAACCGGTGTTTTTCACGTAGCTGTGCATCAGCTCCCAAGGGACGAAACGAACATACTCGCGATTCAGTCGCGGAAAACGATTTCCGTCGATCGTCCTGCAACTCACTCTCTTCCACAATCCTGACGAAAGTTTCCTGTTGACCGGCCTTTGGTAATGAACTGTTAACCCTTCGTCGAATAAGATTCCATGGGATTCCTCGAGGGTCAGGTAGTCGAGATCGTTTGAGCTTTCTGGAGAATTGTTTCGTCGTTACAGCGCTTACGGGGGTTACAGTAGTTTGGGGGTAGTTTAGGGACGTGTAGTTTTATCAGGTTCTGTGATTTGGACGTGAAATGGAATTGGATGGAGACAGTGGAGGCGTGGCTAGACTCGATTCGTCAATATATGTATTGCGAAAAATGTTGTTGGCATAAAGTGAAGATACTTTAGGATAATTTCGTAAGTAATTGTGAGTAAAAATATAAAAATGAAAAAATGCGCGAAAAAAAGATTATGAAAGTAACAAGAGCAATGGAGACAGCAGTTTGACAAGACCAGTTTTTATATAGAATAGATATAGAATTATATAGAATTTATATAGAATAGGAATATAAAGTATTGCCAAATATTTTAGCTCGCTTCTGACCAAAACCACCCCAAACTACTAATCGCTGCAGAAGCTTAAAGAGCCCCAATAATTATCATAGCGATAAAAATGGAACTGGACAACAGACCGATAGAATCACTCCCAACAGGTATTTAGGGCCTTGCACGACGAGTTATGAATCCTATCGCGCCGCCCTTCCGGGGCCCGTGCAGTTTAATTATAATTGCGGAAGTTCGCAAGTCTCGGTCTGCGACGTTGGGGCATTCATCAGCCCCTTTATCTTCCGTGGAACTCGTGCCAGGCTGTTAGGAACGAAAGAAGAATATTCCAACTTTCCAATGCCTCCTGGCAACTTTCTCTCCCTCTCTTTGTCTGCCCACCCCTTCCCTCTCGCTCTACGTAGTTGGTTGCTCATTGAAATCGACAAAAAGAATTCTCCGGCATAAAAGAGAGACGAGAGACGGCGTGGTGACGGAGGATCTTAAAGGTCGCGAGGTGACTTCGAAAGTGGGTAATAAAAGTTGTAGAAGAAGTCGGTGCAAAAAGGCGCGGAAGACTAAGAAGAAGAAGGGGATGGTTTGTAACGGTGATAAATCATACATGACGCAGCCTTGTTTTTTCATCCCCTTCGGACCGAGCTGAAATTTTTCTTTGCGGATCCTCGTATCGACGCGACACTCGCATATCGGCGGAAGTTAGGGTCGCGAATACGTATCTGCCGCGACGCGGAATATTTTATGGCGGCGCGTGACGGTGTTAAAAGATCGCTGGTATGAGACGCACGACGATTTCGCAACGAGGGATACCCGGACGATAAATCTTTGGGTCGTTGGTTATTGACTGTAAAATGATAGTAACAAGATTTGGCGAATGGACGAATCGAACGTTGTTAGAGAATACATAGGAGTATATATATATACGTATATGTATAACTTCCTATATATTCTATGTATATACAGAGTCTATTCGGAAAGTATCCATATACTCGTGTAGAATATTGAATTGGAAATTAGATTCGAAAATATCTTTCTTTGAATTTTAACTTGTTATCTCAGTGTTTCTTTTAATTCAAACTTTAAACCAACTTTGAAACCTCTTTTTGGGGGTCGCATAATGATTGTAAAATAGTGCGTACGTTAAATAAAAATTATGATATTGTTTCTAATCAATGTCCATCAAATTTCAAAGTCGTGCAAATAAATCATAGGCAGACTGCGGATTTCTATGCTGCTGAAGATGAAAGAAAATGCATAGAATGACTATAAAATGCAGTTACCAACGAAATATCCAAAGTATAGTCCACTCTGTAACATTTAACATAATAATAATCTAAATAATTTTTTATCTAGCTTCCATCTTTTTGATCATTCTCCGCAAATATGTGTACGTGCGTAAAAATTTTCACGTCGGAAGCGTTTCGTCCTGTTTTCTGTACTAACGTGAATAAATTTCTTCCATCCCGCTGTAAAATTCACGCAACGTTCGAACAATCGAGTGACTTCTAAAAGCTAACTATGGCTCGTATCGATATGGAAGCTCAGCGAAACCAGGTCCGGTGATTGCATCGACATTCCGATGGAACGCGTCGCGATTATCGTTCGATATCGCAATCACATCGACGCGGCTGGCATACGATGCACGATACGAAATTTTCAGTTGCTCGCTCGCGAAACATTCCGCCGTTCCGATTCGTCGGGATTTCTGTAAGATTATCGGGCGAACGACGTGCGCTGCAGGCTGCACGAAAATACTGGATGCAATCGCGGAACAGCTACCAAGATTCCCAGCGTCATAAGCTGTTGCGCTCCAATTGCTGATCCGTAAAATCAATGGCTACGACTATTCGCGTTGCACAGCGCAAAATTTTCCTTTACGACATGCTGAATGTCGGGCTAATAGTCATCGTTAAATTCATATTTCATGCGCTCCACAAGGAAAAAGTTTATGTTCATGTCGTTTAAGGGATTATAGGTCATCTGGTCGTCTTTGAAAATAATGACGAGGACGTTAATTCTATAACGTCCGCTGTATTAAACGCTTATCTGAAAATAGCGAAATTGATTTATGTATGTATATATATATATATATATATATATTGTATTTTGTTATTTTAACCCTCGTGTATTGGAATTTTTATTTCTGAATTTCGCTCTCGCTTTGCTAAATAAGAAGACTTGTAGCGTTTTAATAAAATCTTTAGCATAGACGCATGCAAATAATACAATATTTTAGTTATATTTGTATAATATTTGTATCATATTTCAATATTTCTTTTATTATACCTTATTATCGCATTCGCTTCAACTGATGAGGCAAAGAATTCCAAGTTTTTTCTGAGATGTAAAATTCGTTCGCTGAAGGGGAAACGCAGAACAAATGAGGATGAATTGTTTCGCGTCGTCAGATGGAGAGATTATATTTTAATTTATGCAGTTTGTGAAGGGGTTAATTTTCGGCGCGCATTGTATGTCGGGGTGCGCTAGTTAAATTGTATTTCACGTGTCCACCATTGTAATTAAGTAAATTTACAGTACTTCGTAATAGTTTGCTAAATGTACGATGGTACGGTTTTGTGCGATTTTCGCGTAATTAATCCCATCCTACTAACAATTTACTGCCTCGCGACAGTCCAGTATTTTGCAGGTATCCACTTTCTTCGAAGATATCCACATCGACAAACGAACGTGGTTGCTAATTTCGCATAATCTTCCGCAAGAAAATATATTCAGATAGGGTTATTTAAGATTTAACATCTTAAAGTTCAATTTCAAAATTTGCACGAAATAATCAAACTTGTTATGCAACTGCGATTTAATGATCGTGATCGACCAATATACAGGCTGGTTGGTAACTGGTGGTACAAGCGGAAAGGGGGTGATTCTACGCGAAAAAAGAAGTCGAAAATATGGAATAAAAATTTGTCGTTCGAGGCTTTGTTTTCGAGAAAATCGACTTTGAATTTTCGCTCGGTACGCGTGCACATTATCGCGTCTCGTTGTAACGGATCTCACTGTAGATCATTGTGTCGATCGACGTTATGTTGATAAACACCCAATGTGATCGAAGTGTTTTCCTACCTATTGACTTACTATTCGACTTTTTTTATTCTATATTTTTTTTTATTCTATTTTTTCTATTCTTATTTTTTTTATTCTATATTTTCGACTTCTTTTTTCGCGTAGAATCACCCCCTTTCCGCTTGTGCCACCAGTTACCAACCACCCTGTATAGTGAAATACAGCGAAATATATCGTGTACTTACATCGACAGCTCGAACACCATAGTTTCCTACGACAATGTAACATCTACTCGTAAAGAGAAAAATTTGTTCAACGAATGTTAATATTCCTGGTTGCGATTATCCCAATTCAGCGTCGTGTGTATATTACTTTATTTCTGCAAGTTATTTCATCACTCGTCTCATTAATGTCCATACAAAGTCTCCTGTCTGACTCGAACAACCCTACTCTAGATTTCTTCGAATTATTTCCTCGTCTTTGACATTTTCTCCTGCTGCATTTAAAATACACGACATTTTCTCACCGTTTCCTCGTTATATTAAGATATAAAGTTGAAGATTGAATTTTCGGATGTTAAAACTCCGATAACTCAGATAACCCTACCTTACTACATTCTTTCCATCGCCTCGTTTGCCTCGCGAGTTTCTCCGCTGTCCACCCGGCGTGATCCTTGTAAGGCGGTAGCCGAGTTTCACGTGGAATCGTAACGACGCGAGATAAATTGCCGGCGCTCTTCTGGGAGCTCGGAGCTTGTCTTCCTTCATGCGTCACGCCAAATCGAGCGAGCCTCTCAAAGCAAGTTTACGGGTCTCTCGTGAAAAATCTCGAGAGCCGGGGAAAACCGCCATAAAGGGATCGATTTTTCCAGGTCGTGCGCGCGGATTCGCCGGAAGGAGAAGCTATTAAAATATTGCGCGCCCGGGGAAAGTACGCGGCAAGTGGAGATATTGGAAAATATGTACATATCTCCGAGAGAGTGAGCGAACGTGGAAGAGCGTTTCGAGGATAAGTATAAACGTAAATGTTGCAAATTTAAATGGTTTCTTGTGTATACGCTTACCGTAGGGTTATTGAAGAGTGTTGGAGGATGGCGAGGATGTAGATGTGCTTGACAGGTGAGTGCAAAGTGTGGGTATTGGAAATTTAATAGGTTTTTTAGCTTAAGCTTTTTCTGCAATTTTTTGTGCTGCTTCATGCTTCCGAAGATCGATATAAGGAAGGCTGAGTGGTTGGAAAAAGTTAACTTGAAATCTGTCTGCTACTACTTTCCTCAACCAATTTTCTTCCCAGGCATTTATAGGTTAATCGTTTTCAGAGCTATTTGTTCCTCATATTGCTATAACTTTCCTTAACTGCTTCTGCCTCTTCCACTTTTCTCGCTTCTTTTCTTTTCGCTATTCTAAGTCGATTTTCGTTTGACAGCAGCCTCTAAGTTAAAGTGATATTTTGAATTCGGATAAACATCCGCGATCTAGCGAAAAGATTTTCCAAAAGATCTACCTTCTCATACAAGTTCTTTATTTCCAATTTACCTTCACACCGTCCTAAAACCACCCCCGAACCAATTATAAGTTATTAATCACCGCACGATGAACGACTATCTTTCTTAAATTTTATCTCCGCCAAAAATTACCGTCTCCCGCATAAACTTCATTCTGTATTTTCAATTTACCTTCGCACGCAAAATCGTCGCTTTAACTATCACAACCACTCATCCCGTAACACCTTACATATCCAACAAAAACATCGTTCACATGTACTTCCGACGTGGTGGAAAATTAGATCGAGGAACACGAGCAGCAAGGCAAACACTCGGTCAGGGTTAAAATGGCCTGGCTTTCTACAAAACGACCGACACCGTGGCACGAGGTCGTCGCGCTGTTTTACGGCGCTGTTTTCATAAGCGGCAGACGACGATATAATTTTCCGTGTCTATTCCCGCGGGAGTAAACGGGCCAGAGGCCGCGTTGATATCGACCGGGACTCCGCCCTGTTCCCTGCACGCGTCTCCACTTGCTTTTTGGCCTATGCTTGTCCCCTTCTTGGGAAGCGTCCTCCAGGACACAGGAAGTCACTTCCTTTTTCCTTCTTCCCTCGGCAGATTGTTTCCACCTGTTCGAGATTCCCAGGAATAGGTTGATTTGATCAAATTCGCCGACAAACGGGATCGCTGTCCCGATGGTTATCCAGGATTTTAGCATTTACCAGACCATATGGGATTCGGTTAGTTGGATTTCGACCCGAGATTGCGACGCGTGATCGTTTGCTTGTTTAGGCGTTATCGGTACTCTGCGACGAGGGTTGCTTAACTTGGGAAGTACTTTAGAACAATTACGTTGTTATTAAAATTATGTGGAAAAATAGAAATAATTAAAATGATAATGGAATCCTGCTGTTTTCTTGATCGAATTTACTATAAAAGTGCAAAAAGGGAAGATAACGTTCTAGGACCTTAAAACTTACATATCAAAGGAATTCTGTAAGAGATTCTTCGAGATCATTGTTTCGAAACTCTATCTTTGCTAATTTAACTGTAAGCGCCTCTAGTTCCTTGTAACGGCGAATAAATGATTGAGAAATCGATATGGAAAGGAGGATCGACGTTTGTTAGGTAAACATGTGATCTAATTCTGCGAACCGAAGAAGTCAGCTTAAAATGCCTAAAGGGTATGGATACTGAGACGTATTATGACTGAAATAACAATCGTTAAACAAAGATGAACAGAGCCTTTGAGAAAGAAAGTTACCTCCATTACCGCGGAAATAGCCCGACAACTCTAATCCGCCAGGCAAGAAACGTTCTCGTTTTCTCAAAGACAGAAACTTCGAGAGGAAGAGCGTCGTTGTAACTCGATCTTTCGCGTCAAAGCGGAATAGCCGACAGCGGAAAGCGTATTTTCAAATTCCTCACAGGAACGTAATTATCAGTCACAGCTGTTTGCCTTTGCCGTGACGTATACCGCCAGCGATGGGAATAAATTTAACGCGTGATCGCTATTCAAGAATTTCGCAACATTTATATGCAACAGATGTAAATTCGTATAAATACACTCGTTTTTTTAAACTTACGGTTATTACCGTGCGAAAGAGTTGGTAGTACATAAGAAAGTATTTTAACGGTAAGAAGTATTAACATCTACATTCTATTGCAGGATTTAGTAATAATTAAAGAAGATAGCGATAGTATAGTATTGGAAACAGTACTATTTTCGTATTAAAAATTTAATACCGAAGTATTATTACGTTAATTTGGTATTGTAGGCAAATTTTAGTATCAACCGAGCGTTGAAGATAAGAGTAAGAAATAAAGGAAGAAAAACAATTGGAAGAATACCGGAAGGGGAAGCTAGTGATTCAAAAGTATAGCTATATATTTCAAACGATATGGAAACGTTAAACACGCGAATGCACTAACAATAACTCCAGTTTCGAAAATAAAATTTATTACCTCGTAGTCTATGGTTTATTATCATTTATTGAAAATGATCTTTATTCGAAAATTTGCTCAAGGTGTCATAAATTACGAAGTAAATAAAAGTTGAAACTTTCCGCGGAGACGTGTTTCGACGGTATTTTCGATCCCATTGCCGGGCTCGAACGGGACAGACGAGAATAAAACTTAGCATGTATCTTGGTTCGCTCTCCAGAGTATTTCTGGCGTGTGACCCTTGACTCGTGAGCAACGTCATGTCTTGCACTTGTTTACGCAATTTCAAGGGTTTTCTTGCGAAAATCACGTCATCATCTTGTTGAATCAGCCACAGGGCTCCGGGGAAATCGCGACGACGTGGAACAAAATTGAAAGGCAGAGTTCGCGTTTTCCGGGCGTAGAATTGGATCGAAAAGCGAAATTGAAAACCTCGTAAGAATTCGAAGTAAATGCGTTAGAAGCTGAGAGAAGCTGACACAATGCCTCGCGTTCAACTCTCGAGAATGTTACTTCGATACAACTGCAAATTGTTGCAAAGAGTTATGCAACTACGACAAACAATTATACATTTGGGAAACTGTGCAACAGTTTCAAATAAAATTTAGATTCATGAAAACTTTTGATCGAATACATAAATTTTCTGCGTATTCGACTACCAGCAAATCCCATACTCTCAAATTTCGATACTTGCAATTGGTCAAAGTGGAAAGTGATTACAGAAAAGAAACCAAATTATGAGGAAAAGATAGCTATCTTTGAAATGACGAGATACCTATTCAAACTATTCCAAACACCGACTTTGCTTACAAAAATAAAATAGAAAAATCAACTTTATTCTTTTCTCTATTTGTATTATTGCTTCCCGTCTCTAGAGCAGATTATTATTTTATAGAACGCTCAATATTTACAAAATGAGATCTACACAGAACAATGTCTTCCTGACATCCCCATATTTCGTTGCAGAGTCCGAAAATTGGTTGGAATTCTTGCCAGCTCTCTCTCTCTCTCTCTCTCTCTCTCTCTCTCTCTCTCTCTCTCTCTCTCTCTATCCTATCCTATCCATGAACGTCGCTTCTCGAGAAAAGCAGGCATAGGTATAAACAACATTGATATTTCTCGCAAACTCGATTTAACTGAAGTCCATGGAAGGCTGAGAGGCGATCTATCATCGGAGAAGGATGCGGCCAAAGTGCCGTGAGAAATGCAATTCCACGACGTAAAGGAAGGATCAACAGGCTTCGATGCGAATCATCCCTTAAATGGCCGCCTTGCCGTCCTCGAACAATTCGCTCGAACGATCCAACCGATGAAAAATTCAATCGGCGAAATTATCTCGGCTCGATTCCCCCGAATAATTCTGCGGGGAATCGAATCGTTGGATAATTCTCCGCGGTGGTGGTTCCTTCGATCGGGAGGAGCTCTTCAGAATGGAAAGCGAGCCGACTGATTTCAGGGTAACTTTATTTCAGTCCTCGTTCTGTCTAGCCTCGTCTCTTTGCCTTCAACCCCCTTCAATCAAGATTTTTTTCGCAATAGAATTGGAATAATTTTTTGATTTCTCGTTCGATTGAACGAAGTCAGGCGGAGACGTGGTTTGGCGGTACATTCTCGATATGTGAATTGAGATGTGGACTTTCACTCATAAATGTTTAGAACGTAGACTGTAGATAGTTCTACAGTATTATCACAATTATGTGAAGTATTGATTCTAGTCACTGAATTAGGATCTTCAACATTTGGTGTATTTGAGAAGCATAAGTGAATTCTACGTGTATGCAGGGTGATTCATCTAACTTGCGTTAAATAGCTTTTAAATTATGCGTCTGATCAAACAATTTTTGCATAGGAAAATTTCATGGTTTCACGGAAGACGAAGTATGGTGTATCGACTTTTCCTTTTTCAAAGTCAACTTTGTTTTGTTTCGAATGAAATCATATATTTCTTATATTATCGTTCGAAGGAATATCAGATTTCACGTAAAAATATCAACCAATTATGGTCTTAAACCTGATATGCTTAACGAGATATTTTATACCGTTTCTCAAAAATTTGCGTCGGCGATGAAGATTTCGTAGTATCGTCGGAAGATTCGCTAAGTCGTTTTACTTCAATTCTTTTCGCTTCTAAATTCGATGCTTGAAATAATAGTCTATTACCATTGACAATACCACGACTGTGTGATCCTGTATAATAGTAATGTTCATTTGATATATAAATGAATGAATATTGATATATTCAATGACTAGATATTGTACAAATAAATGTTAATTATTTGTATTTCTTCTTTTTGTGTTGATTATTGCTCGTACTCTCCCTGGTATTTTTCAATATGCACAGTATAATTATTATACTATACTTCATTCTTCATTCAGAGCTTGTATATTTTTAGCAGAAAATTATAAAATTCCTTTTAATAAAGGCAAACAGTGGAGCGTTGGTAACATCGAGCGATTCTCTCTGACCCACTTTTCTTTTTCGCCGAGAGAAATAAATTACGCTACTCCGCGGTGTTACTTTAACATTGCGTTTTTCCTCCTTTTAAAAATACGATCATTTTTTAGTGGTACAAATAACGTTCTAGAAGTTCTTTCTGCGTTTTCCACCATGGCCGAAGAAAGGATTGCAGATTCAAATATTGACAGTGAGAAAAACTTCCTTTAGTACATTATATCGTAACGTCACGTTGATAAAACGCGTCTTTTCCACGAGAATTACGCGATCCTTTACTACAAATTTTTATTCCCTCTTTACCGATTGTCTTGTAACCTACGGTCTATCCCTAATGATATTTTTCTACGATATTTCATTATTTTCTTTCTGTCGCGTAATACACTATGGTGATAAATCAGAATAGATAATAATAAAAGTATTACGCCAGTATAACGTCCAATCGATTATTTTCTTTCGTCTGAGCCCAAAATCAACAGACCTAAAAAATATCTCCGCCGTGGGTCAACAAGAACCATGCGTGCACGCCTCATGATTCAAAGGAGAGAACCCTTCTTTTATCCCGAATCGTCGGCCATTTTTCTCGCCGGTACCTTTTACGAACCTTCGATACCGTGTATCAAAGCCCATCACACCGTTTCGGCCAGTTATTGTTTCGCGATACGTTCGGATACTAAAAAATAAACCGACGAGAAACGTGTCTCGCAGCTGCACCAATTCGCCGTGTCAACTTCATCTTTCCTACTAGCTCTTTTATCGAGCTCGTAAATTTCGTTTCGGTAATTGTTTACGGCGCAACGAGGAGGAAACGCAGCCATCGCGTCATTATTACGCTTTTATTGGACGGAATCGAGTAGCAGTAAGTATCGTTTTACGATCATACGGACGGCCGCTGAATTATCGTGGCCCATCGACGCTTAACCAATCGCCTCGTCTACGTTCTACCGTTGTTTCTCCAAGAAATCGAATTTTCCGGCTATTCGTGCGAAGGTTTGTTTGGGATTGAGATTCAAAGAGGCGCGAGTCAATAAGTGGCTGGATCTGGAGGGTGAAAATGCTGATCGATTTTTATCCTTTTCCACGTGAAAGCCTGTATTCCTCCCTTCATCGGAAATAACACGTAAAATTGGTTATGGTTGAATTTGTGGAGGGAAGTGTTTATGGAAGGTACGCCTTACTATGGTTAAAAATATTTTGAAACATGTAACACACATAGAAATAAATTCTATTTTTAATGCACGATGACTATCGCAGAATTTATTTAACGCTAGAACTGTCCACATTCATTATCTAACTTAATGTGTTGTACGTAGTAAATTAAAGAATTAAAGCGGTATAACGAAAGTATATTAGTATATGTAATTATGTTCCTAGGTCAATAAAAATAAACGTTAATATTACCAAAAACACTTGCGTGTTCTTAATAATTGCAAAACCGAAAAATCTGATACCTTTTGACTGATTTAGTAGGTCTACTGTTTAAATATTCATTTCTTTGGCCGATTCAGAATTTTAATGTCTGAATTATGGTGCAAATAGAGTGAACTCATAAGAAATCCACAAGGGATGAATATAAATCTCGTTTTAATACTTACAGCAGGACAATGTTAAAATTCGTTTGAAACTTAACTTTTATTTAATTTTGGCATTAAATACGTATTTCTGCAATCTCTGAGGGATATATCGAAACCACGAAGTATACACCATTTTGTACTATCATTCTGCTGAACCTATTCCAATTCCCTTGCGCTCGTACATATATTTTAGAAACGGGCCGGGCAGGCAATAGTCGTAAACAAGAAGAAAACAGCAGGAAGACGCAGGCTGTGATCACCGAACGATCAATGTTCTTTATTTAACGACCTTAAGTCCCGATATCACAATAACCCAATAAAAGCACTAGCAGCTTAATTTCCTAATACCCCAATCAAATTAATTTTCTCCGCTCGACTATATTCGCGTACAATTTCTCAATATTCTCCTAACACAATCAATTCTAATAAGGGCACAATCATTTCTAATAAGCATACAAAATATTAAGCTATGATGCTGCAAACAACCCTTTAACATAAATGTGCAAACAAAGGGAGCAGAGAGAACGTTGGAACGAAACAGAATTCAACTCACTACTCAATTTAATTGCCGCCTTACATTAATTAGAAGTGATATAATTTTCACAAAACTCGATATAGAATTGAGTTTGAGATCTGTGTTGACTATTTTTTACCCTTCTCAGTGAATAGTAACAAATATGAAATCTTAAACCCTTTTTTTAAATATTTGCCATAGACTTACGGACTTATTTACGAGCATTACTTAATTAAAAATTTCATGACGCGTGTACTTTGATACAAAAAAGTTATTTGAATATTTATCGTATATATTATATGTCTAAAATTTAGATTAAAGTATAGCGAAAGGAAATTCTCTGTAGCGATTTCAAAAAATAAAGGATCGCATACAAGATATTGTAACATTGTAAAAAGTATCAAAATTATACGCTTCATTCTTAAATAAAACGTGAAAATAAGCAAATTTTTCATACGTCCTGGAGCATGTACGCACCTGTCTGAAGTTTATCATTCCAAATGAGATTCTTTCCTTGACCCACTATAGTGTCGGATAGGAGAAATTCCTTTCGCTATATTTTAATTTGCATACGTGTAACACGTACGATAAATATTCAAATAGCGCCTTTGTACCAAAGTACACAACTTATGCAATTTTAAATTACGTAGTGTCTATTCGTGTATACATATAATGCATACATGGCTGTACAGGGCTTTTTAAAAAAGCTGTTCAATTTTCTTTGATCAACAGTCACCCCTTCCTACATAAATTTTCAAACAAAGGGTGTGCAGGGAACATCAGAACGATACAAAATTCAGCCTGGAACCCAATTCCCTAATGTCATACCCTAATTTCTCTCCAGTGTACTACGTGCACGTACAACGTCCAAATATTCCTGTGTAACATAAATATTCGAACAAAGGGTGCATAGAGAATCCAGGGGGCGATCGAAGGAGCCATCGTGAGTGGACGAAAGGGAAGAAATACTCGCCCTTCCACGTTGGAAGGGGAAGGTGGAGCTGCGTAGGACGCGCTGGGTCATAGGGATGGTTAAAGGATGGCGGGTTGGTGGGCCAGTCGGTGTGCCAAGGGTGGGTCGGATTGAATCGAGGGGGGGTCTGTGTGTTGTCGGATGTCTCGCTGATCGATAACATAACCTATTAACCCAGTGAGACAGCGCGCGTGCGTGGCCGCCACGTAGGCGTCACGGCTACTCCCGTGACGTCACGGGACTCGTCGCAATATCGATTGAAAAATCCGGGAAATGTCCCAGGACGTCGGTAACGCGTTGTTCTGGGCCGGGCCAGAGAGCTGGGAGATTCAGCCCCAGCACACCCGTGCCACGGCCTCGATACGCCTTTTTCGCGCCTCTGGCCCGCTTTTCCACCTACTCGCCGTCTCTGTATCTTTCTCTCTCCTTCTCTGTGCACCGATCTTCGCTATTAAAGCGGCTGCCACTGTAGAAAGTGACGACGAGGGAGATTTCCGAAGAATTAGGATATCGCGGAAAGTAATTCCGCTCATAGGCTGTTTTCTAGTTTTTTTTAAAAGATACGTACGTTTGAGAGCAAAGCGAGAGGATGATTCGTTATGGAGTTTCTTTTTGGAATGAAATAATTTAACTGTTTTGGAAGATTCATTCAAAATGACGTATAAGATACATTTCAGTTGCCACAGTGTAATTGAATAAACTAATACCGAATTAGACATGACTGAAACTAGCTTGAAAAATCGAATAAAGCAACACCTTGCTATCAAACAACCATCTCTTACTTTCTTTTACCTGATAATTATTATACTGAAGGTTTCTTGTTTAAATTAGAAAATTGAAACATCTTTTCAATTGCGTACATTGTACAATCTCTCCAGGCAGCCGTCAAAGAACAGTCATTACATCAGTCATTTAATGTCGTCCGAAAGTCCAAAATCCATTCCTCCAAATGTCCAACAGCGACTCTCTAAAGTACCGTTTAGCATGCCTCGTGCTATCATTTCCCAAAGCTCGTGCTCGAAGCGAAGTTTTGAAATCGCTTTGAAAACGAACGAAGAGGCAAGCACGTGCACAAATTCGGCATATTTCCACCAACACATGCCCTATCGGTAACGTGTAAACCAACTCTGATTGCCTTTTGGCTATCTTGAGCAATCGACTTGGTAAACGGGTCTCCCGATTCTTGACCGAGCTCGTGATTTCGCCGCAATTTCTTCCGGCTTCTCGGCAATTTCCTGCGAAATTCCGCCGTGAGACCCTCGATATCCGTTACGATATTGTTTACCTCCATTTCTCCCGACGTTGTACACGAGCCACGCTCACAATTCACGTAACCATAGAGATGCATGCGCATCTTTTTCACGTGGATTTTATGCATCGCGTGACCCCGCCCCGACTCGCTGATTATTCTCCACACAATCGTACCATGAATTATGGATCGATGCCCGCTACGTCTATTCGCGTTTGCACGTGTCCGAACATTCAGAACCTCGTTCCCTCGTGCCGCCCCCTTTCGTGTAACCTATTTCTCTGATCCTCTTTGATTTCTTCCTATCTCGAACAGATTCTCCCTTTTTTTCCTTTTTCAATATTCTATCTCCTATTTCTGTTTTGTCCGCTTTTTCGTTTACCGCTTCTCGTTTCTTTGTATTATTTTCGAGTTTTTCGATCGATTGTTCGAAACACACAGATCTCTTTGCTATTCTTTCTTGATTTTTTGAATCCTTGTTCGCCTTTCTTTTTTAGTTCTAGCTCCTATGATACTGTGTTTCTCTATCAATTTTTTTTTTTTACTTATTTTTGTTCTTTTACTCTCGTTTTTATTTACCTACTTCACTTTTCCGCTGCACTTTTGCTCTCGTTTTCCCGATATTGTTTGGACGTATTTCTTGTTGATCTTGTTGCCATTTTCTAGTTTTTAGACCGTCTACTTGTGGCGTACTGCACAGGTTTCCATACTTCTTGGTACTTCGTGACGGCAGGTATCATCACGCTGCGCGTAATTCAATCAATCCGCATCCGTAGACGTCGAAAGCCAAGTAACCGTTGGTTTTATTAGCCGTGAGTGCGTGTTTCGAAGCAGCCCCGATGCGGATCGATTTTCATAGTCCATTAAGTAATTGCGCTGCTAGACGACCGTGATCGCGCGCCGCAACCAGGATCGTTTCCTGGGTGCGCTTTCCACGCCGATTTCCGCTCGTCTATATTTTATGACATGGCGACGTTGGTCCACGCGATTAATCGTTCGCCTGAATTAATCGACGCCAGAACGAATTAGTATGTTCTAGCGATTTCTGAGCATCTCTAAAAATTATGATACCAAAGAATTAACTCTGAATGAACCGAATTTAATTTACGAATTCGTCACTTGGCTATGATTTACCAGTTAAATAAAACCTGATATAAAACTACATATCACAAATTTCTTGACACAATTTTCCCATTTTATTGCTTCAGGTAGCTAAAAAATGTAAATCCACTATCAAATCCGATCACTAGTTATCTGAACGAAAATATCTATTCATTTTAAACAATCAACGTTTCAACGTTTGATTAACATCTATCCATAAATAATTTCCTAATAATCCGATTCTCTGTTTTTTTAATGTAGGCCACACCAATAAGCCAATTCTATGCTTTCCGGTATACGGGGACTCTACTGATAATCCAATTCTCTATCTTTCAGTATACGCAGGCTACAGGCTATATTATACACACTATACGCTCAAGTCTATCACGACGTACGTCCATTAATATTTAAGGACTTTGAAAACGACGCCCATACGATTCCATCTTACTACAACAATGAGCCATTGAGAAACGATCATACATCACCCCGTCTGCCATTGACAAGACGGAGCTCTTCCAGCAATTACATTCAAAAGGTCGTCTATTCGTAATGCAATTCCCTGGCGACGAAGCATCGTTGTGCACTGTTGCAAGGCCTCGAGCGATTTTCTATCGTTCGAGCGCATCTTCGTCGAAGAAGGCGGCTCGGCTCGCTTTCCCCCTCGTTCTATTCTTCGGGCCACACGCGAACACAGGATTCATAAGTAACCGGGGCCGTCGTGACACGAAGATCGCCGATAATGTTCTGCCACTTGGTCACGAGTGACCCCTGCGACTTTCGACCGGAAACAACGCTTATTGTTCCGGCTGTTGTCGGTTTTTATCTAGAACAGAATAATGGGGACGAGTTTCTTCGTCGTGAGCGAATACAGTCAATCGTAACGTTGTTATTGTCTTTGGACAAACGTCGTCTTATCGGTCGAGCCCTGTTTGCTTGCTTGTTCCCGATAGCGAAAAATGATAATCCGGCAAGAAAACATCGGTGTGCTGGGTTCGATGATGTTGGAAGGTTGTGACAAATACGAGGGATTCTTTGAATTTCGATCGATGGTTATTGAGCGATTTTGTAGGTAATAGTTTCATAGTTAAGTGTATTGCAGGCCATAAGTAATAGGACACTTGCTGCGTATTAATTTAAACATTGGAACATATTTAGAATCCCTTTGATTGCTCTTACTTTCTAGTTATTTTATAGTAGAACTACGTAATGTATAAACATTACTCGAAGTAAAATTTACTAGCGTTTTCCGTTTTTCATTTTTGTTAATCTAACGAGTAATAATCTATATATGGCTGGTAGTATTAAAGCTGACAGTATAAAAGAAGCTTAATTATTCCAATTAACTATGACCCACGCTATTCAAATAATCGAATGTTTTTAGTAACCGAACAATTTTCCTTTCGTACAAGAGAAGATTGTTCGTCTCTAACTTTCTAATAAATATCACTATCAAATCGAAACAAACGCGTTTGAACGATATTTAACGACTCTGTTCACTTTCTGCCCTTACAAATTCTTACAAACTCTATGCCTAAAATTTTCTACTAATCGATGTTCCAATAATCGCTCACTCTTTTGATCGATGCTCTGTGTGATAATTCTAACTCTCCTTAAAGGTAGTCAAATCCTTAGAAACGATAGAATCTTGGTCCATATCATATCAATTAAAAATTACGGTGCGTCCTAAACACTCCCGCCATAACCGGCGTTACTCAAATTTACCGAACAAACAAAACTTGCCAAAGCATCGTGCACCGATTTCCGGCCTCTTCATAACAGGCTGCGTCGAGAAACGCGCAAAGTGAGCATACAAAATGCGATCCTTGGCAATGCAGGACTGGCCGGAGGCCAGAATTATTCGCCACGGTTGGCTCGAACCGTTTGTGTTTGACGATGCTTCGAGCGAGAACCGGAAATTCTGCGGCGGCGTCTACGCCGCTCGCTTACCGAAAGGATTAATTTGATAATGTTACACTAGCTCGACGGTTAAGCTCCTTACGGCACACGAAGAGGCGCGCTTAGCCAACGGTGAACGCTGGGAAATCGATCGGCACAATTACCGAAGTCGCTGTATCGATTCGCCCCCGAGACCGGACCCAAATGTTGTAAATCGCAGTTTAAGCTGAGGGTAAATACACTAACCGCCGAGAATTACACCGATACACCGTCCCGCTGGTAATTGGCCAACGATAGCTTTCCTTTGGTCTTACGCTTTTTCGCAGGATTTTCCCTCCCCCTCACTCTCTCACTCTCTCTCTCTTTCTTCCTCTTTGTTTCTCTATTCCTGGCCCGTGGAAATTAGAAACGAGGATTATTGGTTTTAGAAAGCTGTTTGGAAATTCGAGAAGTTAATTTCAAGTGGTATAAAATAGATTTCTGTAGTTTGTGAGACGTTCTAAGCGAGTATTGTAATTTGCTTTCGTTAAGTTTGAGGCAAAGTTAGTAGTTGAGTTAGAGACGAAGTTTGAGGTAAGGTGATAGAATTTAGCAGATATACGAGTTAAATTTGAGGGTCTTACATAAAAAGAAATAAATTTCCGCAGTTTACGAGATGTTATTTCGTGAATATTTGTTTTGGCTCTGGGACTTGTTTGTCTCGATATAATAGCCTTTGCAGAAATTTGAAAGTTTCATTTCAGATAATACCTATTAATAGATATCCGTAATTCATGAAGAATTTTAGCAAAGTGTATCCTACTTTGATTACAGAAATTTGTTTCAGCTGAAGAATACAGTTCGTGGAGATTCGAAAATTTACTTTCGAGTAACAAACGGGTAAAATATTTTAAGAGCAGTTTTCCCGCTTTCAGAAAGTATATCGATACAATGCCTTCGAATCAATTATTTTAGAATTCATGACAGAATTTAGAAAGACCTAAATTAATAAATATACACGCTTTCTTTAACATTAAACCTACCGACACTTTTTGAATACTTATTGACCGCTCGCCATAGACAGGACAGACAACAAATTTTTCTTAAAAAAAAAAAAAAGCAAATTAGAAACAGATACCGAAGAATATATTGTAAAAAAGGAAAAGTCCTAGATTAGGAAACGATATGACAACGTTTAAATATGGTCAAATTTGTATAGAAATTCGAAAGAGGTCAATTTGACCGCCGTGGTAGGTTTAGTGTTAAAATTAGTCTCCGGTGAATATATTATACATTGGTAGGACGTGCTTGAATTGTGATTTAATAGTTTCGATAATGTATCGTTTAGCCACTGATACCGTTTGATACGAAAGAGATAAACGATATAAAGGTAGTTCATTTTTTAAATTAAACGACGCTACAGGCAAGACAAATGATCGTATCGAGGTAGAACAGAACGAACCATGTTCATTAATATTGTTGGCAAATGCTTATTCGCGTGTCAGGCTATAATGGTTCGTCGATTAACTTAGTCCTCATCCGGTTGGCATGGTTTCACGTCTCGCGTATCTCGCAGCTTTACGACGTCGCCTAATAAAACTGACCGATTCCAGCCCCTTCGCGATCGATAATGCAATTTGATTTGATGGCCGCCACTTTATCCTGATACGATGGAGCCAGATAAAAGGACGTCGCTTCCACGTAATGAAAAAAGACTTTCATTAGGCAGATAATCCGATCGAGGACGATTACGTCGTATTAAACATTGTACGAGAGCTTGATTTGTTTACGTGGAAATCGGGCCTTGATGGCTGCGCAGATTACAATCATAAGCTCTTATCGACGTGCATTGTCGCGCTCAAATGGAAAATAGGACGATCTGATTTGGAATATAGGACTTGCAGGTATTTATAGATCGTGTTGGTTATCGCGCGGTTGCATCGAACGACATCAACTTTGATTAGTTTTTATCATACTGCGGAATAAAATACAGTGGTTATGTTTTCGTAGATATTAGAACACACGATGATTTCGTATGAAACGCAACCGAAATATGGATTAAAAAGCAATAGAAATTGTTCGACAAAAACGTAAGAAATTGAACGACTACGAGTTAACCCCGTAATATCTTGATTCGTCTTATTGAACATATTTCGAGTGAATTCGATAGAAAACTGCGATTAAAATCTGTGTGTAACTTATAGAATCATTTACAAAATTCATGGAATCAAATAACGGATAGATATAGCAAGGAAACTAGTAAGGAAATTACTACTAAGGGAAACTGGCAAGGAAATTAAATACCAATATTAAGTGAAACAGTTTGATACAAGCGAAATGAAGTTGAACGATTTATACGAAAATACTACCACGTAATATTAAACTTGATATACTTGAATCCGATTGATCAATACGCGAATGCTATAATAAATATCACGACGTGCGAATACCTTTTGTAGTCGCTATACATTGCTACAACGTATTCCAATGAATTATTTTAGAATTTACAACGAAGTTTAAAGGGACTTGGGAATTTCTTTCAAAACTCTACCAACAACAAAAAGGAGCTTTAAATCCTCCTCTAAACAGACTATGCAATTTCAACATGGAAACACGTGAAAATTAGAAAATGTTGACCTGATGGAGCACCGTTAGCAGAGAATCGGCGCGAGAGAAGACGAAGCAGCAGCGGTTTTCCGTGCTCGGTCTTGGAAGATTAATTCAATTAAATGGTAACGGAGATGCATGCGCGAGAATGGGCGGCCACATTGCGGCCGTGGAACGGCGATTTTGCACACTCTAATGTGGTCGCGAGAATGCACGCGCTCGCTAATAATTACTATAACGACCAGGGATTCGACGATTGTGCGCGCTTAATGGCGTCTGGACGGTTCTTGTCGCGCGAGTCTCCGTGCGTTTCATCGCAAGGACCAGCCGGATTCGCGATATTACCACGCCTCTGCGAGAATCAGACCAACGGGAAATAATTTCTTGCGTGCTGCAGGCGTATTGGTGTGTAGAAGAGAAAGTACGAGTAGTTCGTGAGGTCTTTGTACAATAATTTGCTGAACCCGCGATCCTTTGTGACCCTCTTGCGTAACTGAAGTAATGTCATTAGTAGAATTTTATGAGCCACGAGTTACAAGCTATTATGCATAAATTGTATTTCATAATAGCAATGCGTTTAACAACGAACGAAATTGAATTTTATAATGAATTCTACAAGTTGTCGTACAAGGCGTGTGATTATCTCTGACAGAGAATTATAAAATGATGAAAGTAGAGCTTATGACCAATAAATTGTATTCCGTTAATCTATTGATATCGTTAATGGTTATCGAGTATCTTCAAAGGGCGTGTTGTAGTGTATTTAATACGAAGTCTCAGTTTGGTTGAAATTAGGTACACGTTGACTGAATCTCGCTCTCATCTCTGATTCTGGCGATGATTTCGTGTACCAAACTGACAAGTGACAAACTTGGCGCAAGTCCTCGGTGTTTATCGATCTCTTGCATCGCATTCAGTACCACATAATTGAACGTTCATCTGCGTAAACTATTATCTTGGCCGTTATAAAACGATATTTCCGAAAATCTAGCTTACGTTGTACAAATTTTCAAACGTTGTCGAAATTATTTATCATTGAATTTTATTTGTAAGCAGTCTTAAAAACGATTTTCTGTTTGAAGTTATTATTTCATTCTCGTTCGTCCGTGTGAGATAAAAGCGCCCGCGAATGTGATCGGAACGTTCTACGATTGAATGCAGTAATTTGGATAAAACGTTGCTGCACGAGTGCTACTTAGCTCAAAACTGAATGTATTCCATGTGGCAGCATTGAACGCGTTGCCACGAACGCGGAAATTGATTCCGAAAGCTTCATTAATTCTCAACGCGTCCATTAATACGGCAATTAATCATTCCGAATCCCATCAACATCCCATGCGTCGTCAAAACGCGTTCAACGTCGCATTTCATCGTAACGATGCTTTCAGTTGTTCCCAAACTGAATGCAAGACATCTTCGTATCTCCTTGATGTTCGAAGATATTAGCGTACAATCGTAAATTATATACCGATTACCGTTTCTATCAAACGTTTTCAAGTAAAAAGAGTAAAGAACGTAGATAACATTCGAATCTTTCGCCAACTCTCCTCTGCAAAAGCTAACAATAAGATCAATCTTTTAATTCGATGATTTCTGAACATTCATTTCTAAAGGGAGATGTCGGGTCGTTGGGTAGATTTCTTGGGAGTTTAACATTTCATGTGAATCTTATAATATAAGAATATTTGTTAATGTATTTCCAAGTAATCATTTCTCTCATACATTGTCAAACCAAAGTAATCGAAGTTCTTTATTAGGTGATTGTCATCAAAAAATATGTACACATAGAATATTCTTCATCCAATCTTCAAACACTCATTCGAAACAAGGTGATTTACATTCCTTATTTAAAGAATTTGCACCAAACAATGCTCAGCAATGAAACGTTCTTGACACAATTTCTCAAAACCCTAAACTTCTTATACTTGTACAAAATATTCATTAAACTGAATATTATAATACTTTTCCATTCAATCCACAGCGATACAAATCTCTTATCTAGCAAATTTATATTAAACAATACTCGGCACTAGGATAGATCCTAAGCCAGTTTGCAAAATTTCAAACCCCAAATTCCTTCTATACAAAATACACATTTTTTAAACAAGGCTTAATGCTTTTAACTCTGGACTCAAGTGCCAAACATCCTGTAACCTGAAACCTTTATCAATCGTTTCCTTATCAGCCGAAAAATACTCGAAACGTTCTTCCAAAAGACATCAGGCGATACAAATCTCTTATCTAGCAAATTTATATTAAACAATACTCGGCACTAGGATAGATCCTAAGCCAGTTTGCAAAATTTCAAACTCCAAATTCCTTCTATACAAAATACACATTTCTTAAACAAGGTTTAGTACTTTTAACTCTAGACTCAAGTGTCAAACATCCTGTAACCTGAAACCTTTCACAATCGTTTCCTTATCAGCCGAAAAATACTCGAAACGTTCTTCCAAAAGACAGCAAAAGACATCAGGCGATACAAATCTCTTGCCTAGAAAATTTATATTAAACAATACTCGGCACTAGGATAGATTCTAAGCCAGTTTGCAAAATTTCAAACCCCAAATTCCTTCTATGCAAAATACACATTTTATAAACAAGGTTTAATACTTTTAACTCTAGACTCAAGTGCCAACCATCCTGTAACCTGAAACCTTTCACAATCGTTTCCTTATCGGCCGAAAAATACTCGAAACGTTCTTCCAAAAGACAGCAAAAGACATCAGTAACCAATGAAGCGATAGAATGACGCGATTCCCTAACGAGCCTACGACGCCGCGGAGGGCCCGGACGTTTCCAAATTTATACTCGATGATAAATAGCGCGAGCACAGCGTTCGTCGTGTCTCCGTGGCTATTTTTGGTGGCGAGAGACGAAAAGGCAAGGGCACGTCGAACGGCCTTGCCAAAAGCTCGATGACGATCGACTTAAGAGGAATTGTTACGCTGTGACTGGCAACGAGTCACTCGGAAGCCTGATATTCCGGAACGAGCCTTCGCTAGTCGACGATCGGCCAGCGACTTGGCATCGGCTAACGCAAACCATGACCGACTCGCGAATCGAGCGGATAGACCTTCGATCGATGGGCCTGCTTTCGCCTCGACCAATGCCAACTGGGCTAACGTACAAACGTGAAGAGCTATCGTAAACTAGGGAAATATTGGCAGCGTGATGTAACATCGGTAGGTGTGAGTTGGACTTTTAGCGAGATTTTTGTATTCTTTATGAAACAGTCAAGGATAGAGTGAGAACGTTGTATACAAAAGGAGACAAGGAAGAAAAATAGTTTCAGAGAAAGTATTTGATGAGAAGATGAATCAAACACCGAGAAGATGGACAGCCCAGTGAATAAAGCGAGCGTAAATAATAAAATAGCAAGGTATTAATTATTGGAATTAATTCTGACGTAGAAATTCGGATAAACGAATTTTTTAGATTATGTAATAAGTTTGTTGTTTACATATAAGGAAAAATTGTTTATTTTGGACTATGTAAGAAATATTAATATTAAAGACAGAAGCAAACACTTTTGGATCAAAATGCGATAATTTTGTATAGTTTCTTCCCTTGCTATTTAATTTGTACTATACGAAACCGATCCCCGATCGATCTCCTTAATCGATGATGTGACAGTCGAGGTTGTATGTATGAATATTATAAGTAATAGAGATATGTTCGTGTGAATGGATAGCGTACAACTAAATGGTGTAATTTGTTACAGTGAAACTTGTAATTATGCAACCAATGAAATTTCTCGACGATTAAATTCTGATAATCAGGTTATAAATAAATACGTAAAAGACTCGTTCATTAATCGGTATTCACTAATTAATTAGTAATTCACTAATCGGTAAAATAATTAATTGTACCTTGGAATAAATATAGGAACACAACATGAATAGACCTAAACGCCAATGTAAGCCAAGATTAATATAATTCCAGCTATTGACGCTTATCAAATGCATTACTTGTTACAAGACAGTCAATCCTGTAGCCGACTATCTCGACTTTCAAAATATCGCCTTTAAGCCATTAAACCAGATCTCGCTGTAATCGCTATAAAAGAAACATTATAAAGACAAATTCAACAGTCAATAAAAGACGAACCCGGTAATTCTTCTTCGCCATCGAAATTACTGCGGGCGAATGATTCTCTGGGAAATCGTTCGGCGACGCAATATTCCTGGCTTATAAATCAGTCTCCCGTGTCCAATGAGCCTACCGAGCAACAGTGTCTATTAAAATACAATTTGCAGAGTTTACGGGGGCGGTGTTTCGCGGTTGTCGAAGCGATATTCCCGGTCGACGTGACGCGTCGGAATTATTGCGTCCGAAGGGTCGAACGCGGCAAGGCAAAGATTAAAGGGCTGCCACGGGAGCGTTTTATTCGCTCCACGCGGTGGATTATTAACTCGCGAAGGAGCCGTGTGATAAAGTGGCGAGCGAAGCGTGCTCACGTCGGATCGTTGCTCGAAGCCTGACCGTAATTGGTTATTTCATCCTCGAGGACTCAGACGAATCGCGAAACAACGGTTCCACGGTACAACGAGCAGGATCACGTGGCATTTTATGGATTTTACGATTGCAAAAAGAGCGTTTGCGCATCGTGTCGTTTCATGATTTCGTTCGTTTGATACGCGTCTGCAACGAAACTCTCACTGTTCTCGGTTCTTCCTCAAAGTATTTTTATCATTGTTAATGGTGCAATGGTTGGAGATAAATGAGGGATTTAAAGATACAACAGAGGATAAACGTAAGTTTGAAACATGGCCGAAAGGACATTGTAAATCTACAAAACGAAAAAAAGCTTCGAAAGCTGAACGCTGGTCTTACAAAATAAAAAGGAGGTTGTAAGATGAATGAATACGGTAATTGGTAAGATAACGAATAAGATGGTGAACGAAAATCAAGACACGGATCGTTACAAAGAAAAAGATATCTACGAAACGAAGAGAGAGGATTTAAAAGGTAAAAAGATAAAGGCAAATTATTACGCAAGGAGACCATGTTTCAGCAGAAGGCTTTATTTTCTCAGAACTTTGAATTTTCTCTTTCAACTAGAAGCAATTGTTCATTTTTCAAACACGTTCACTTACTAGCTCACCGCGTATTATTAATTGTCAAATCATTACGCCGTGAAAATAAAATTCGCCTCGTTTCATTAAATCGAATAAGAAAAGACAGAAAATTACATCCAACAAAAAATTCGAAGAAAGCCACTTCATAAACGGAATATATTGTATACCTACATATATACCTAATATATATACATATATTGTACACCTATATCTGCAAATTACATATACACTCGATCGAGCGTAATGTAACTCCTCGTTTTATCGATATCGCCGATTTTAACGACGAAGAGTTCAGCAAGTTCGCATCTTAAACGGGTCCGCGTGAAACGAGAACGAAACACGATGGCAATAACGCGCCGCGTAATTGGCGTGAAGCGCATCTGCTCTCGCGAATACGTGTGTATGCTCGTGATGCGGAATATTAATGAGTGGGATGGACGGGCGCGGATCCATCGGTCGTTCGTGCGCGAATTATAATGCGACGATGCGGGCACGGTGTTTGCGTGTATTTCACCGAGTGAATAGCAAGCAGCCAGATTGTGAAAAGTTCAAGCGACGTTTCGGCCTCCGCAACGATTTTGACTGGCTTGCGTAAGCGTTCGCGGAAAACTCAGACATCGTTCATCGACGAGCTAATTCTATTTCGATATGGTCGTCTCTAGACTGAAACGTCTATCGTATTAATGTCGTAATATGAATCTAATAAGAATTTCTTTGTTATCGAAGAATTAAAGATTACAGGAAAAATGTTCTATTTGCAATTTTCTTACGAAGCGATCGAGCGAGTTGCTGTGACTTTTAAGGTAGAACTTCATGTTCTANTGAATTTTAGGTTCTAATAAACTCGATACTTTATCTTCCACTAATTTGTCTTAAATGTAACATTTATTTTGTGTCTTCTTTACGAGTCATTCAATAATTTAAAGAATATAAAAATTCATAGATATTTTATGGAAGAACTTTGAAACGACGAGGTAAACACTTAATCAATTGAACTTTTCAATTCACATGCGAAAGATAAGACAACGAAGGATAATATTGTTGATTACATCGATCTCGCACGAACGAATTTATTACGCCATCTAATATCAAGATGAAATAACGGAAACTTGTCTCGTCGATCCGTTTCACAAGCTCGCCATTCGGATTCCACCGAGATCAACTGATAATTCCGCGACCAAGCAATACTCGGTCCAATGTTTGCGTATACTTTTCCGAATAAACAGCGTATCGCCACCTGCGATTCGTGCAAACAATATCAATAGCCAAAAACATTAGCAAACGGTCGGTAGGGCTAATAGGCGATGGAACATCAGCATCAGCGTGACGCTATTTACTGCGACAACGACGTTAAACGACATTCACGTATCTGTGGACTTAGCACGACATTATTGATAGCGACCAACGTTGGCAAACAATGCAGGTATTAACGCATAACTCGGAGAACGTTATTAATACTCCATCAAGTTTGCGAATATAGATCTATGTACCTTTAGGTGCGAAGTTTATTTTATTCCAATTGGGTGGAGATTCGTTTAGAATTGAATTTTAGAACAGAAATATTCGTTTGGAAAAAAGAAAAAATATTTGTATAAGAAACATATACGTACAGGAAAGTCGTGCGGAATTTTCAAAATGGAGGATCTTAATTTATAATACAAATTAAGGGATTTATACTTGTAAAATGAAGAACGTTATAGATTAAGGAATCTTTTAATCATTTGCCGCCGAATTATTTTCTCTAATTCTTTAGACCTTATCATTCGAGTCTGAAGCAATGTCACGTAATGAAAAATGTAACAAATATTCGAAAAAAAGTATTTCTATATCGGTTTAGAAAGTAAAGAGAGAAAGATAAGGTAAAATATTTGCATAGTACGCAATACATGATAATTTCTGAAAAGTGTTAAGAGTAATCAGAAATATACAAAAAAAAAACAATACTTAGATATTGAAACAATTATTTCTAAAAGTTCCATTTCTCTAACTCACCAAAATGTGTACTTGTAAAAATATTCACAGCATGATCATGCTATTTTGAAAAAATAAACGTTGGAAGATGACAGTCCTCCCGCAACGACGAGAAAATCGCGGATTTACGGATCGACAGATCGAAGGGTCGAATTAAGGCAACATCATCCTGTAATGAAAATTTTCATTCCGACGGTGATGTCGTGGGACACTGGTCGAGGCGAATCTCGCGGAAAGGTCAAATTATTTTACGAGTTGTCGCCGTACCGGGCTCGACCAGCACCGTGGCTATTATGCAGACTGCAATTTCACCTTCAGCGTGCTCTGAAAAAACGCCGAATTGTAAATCTCGATCGTGCCCGGCTCGTAATAACTTTATCGCGTTGCAACACTCGATTCGCCAGGTGAATCGCTTTCCAGTGACGAAATTTTTACTGACATAGGGCTGTTCGTAATGAGACACTTGGCGATGCCGGTTAATCACTTCGTCGTTGCTTCATGGTTCATACTGTAAAGGGATATATAGGTTAAACCGTGATGTGTATGCGGTATGATTTTTAACGTCGTGAGTTTTCCACACGGATTCATTTTCACGTTTATTTGGCGTTTAGGACCGAGTTTGAAAAGAATTCTACAACAGTTTGAGCGTTTACAACGCGATTGTTAATAACAGACACGATTAATTACGTTTACTTTTCTCTTATTTATTCCATTCCGTTGTAATTTCCTGGAATTTTCAACAAAACGAAAGCCTTGAAGTTTGTATTCCTGTGTCACTCTGAACTTTAAACTTTCTATTTCATGATAACGCATTCCCATACCTGAGACAAATTACAAATTCCTACACGATGGATAAATTCTAAAAGCATCGAGCAATCTCGACGAACCTAGCCAATCTTCAAAGTGTCCACTTAATTACGATCAGCATTAACATCAACCACAGAATATATTACTATCTGAAAGAAAAAAGTCGACAAATTACGAATTCCACTTCCTTCTATCTCGTTTCGTCGTTGTTACGAATCGTAGTAATTCAATTTAACAAGCGACTCGAACAGAACGCAACTTCTTCCATCTACAAGCGCGTACGTTCGTCGTTGAAAAAAGATCGAGATACGAGTCAATGGGGACTAGTCAGTTACAAATAGCTCTATTGACGGCGTTGTTAATGACTGATAACTGTGATTTGCCATCGTCGTTTCCCGTTTGTTCGTCGAACGTCACGACCCACCGATAGAAGCGTCCGCGAACGATCCGGATGAACTCGGTCGGCCATTTAATCCCGTTGCTCAGTTGCGTTTCCTGCTTCGTTCTTCATGGCGAATTATCAATGTCACGTAGTGCTTCCTCGGCAAATCCATTTACCACGCATTGCTTGTTACATGACGTTCTTCGTTCGTCAACCCCTCGCCTTCCTACCCTCAAGAATTTGCAAGATAAATGGTCGGTTCGCTTCCGGATTCCTTGGGCCACCCGTGCAGGAAAGCGATGAACATGATCTTTATTCAAAGGACTCCTTTTATGAGAGAAGCCAGCAGCTGCTCCTAGTTGTTTTGTTTAAATAAAAAGCGATTTAAAATGCAGAGCAACGAGGACGAGAGATGCGAGGGCGATAGAAAATGGATGTGGAAGGGAAAAATGATGAGGAGATGCTGCAAAGAAGGTTTTAAGGAATTGAAGATATTGAATTATTTGTTCGAGATTTGATAGAAAATTGAAGGGATACGAAAAATTGCCGAACTTCATTGATACCGAAATATACATAAGGTACTTTAATCATTTTCATCTCGTTGATCCTACACGTTCCTTCGATCACTACAATCCTTGGATTTTCATATTTCGATCTTGCTCCCATTTTAACAAACAGAAGGTACTTTAATGTTTTATTTATAATGTTTCTTAATGTTTTAAGAAGATGTCTGACATAAAATCGATATCAGGAGAGTATACCAATAACAGTTTTGCCATGTTTCGTTTGAACTGCGAAAATTTTCATCTCGTTGATCCTACACATTCCTTCGATCACTACACTCCTTGGATTTTCATATTTCGATCTTGCTCCCATTTTAACAAACAGAAGGTACTTTAATGTTTCATTTATAATGTTTCTTAATGTTTTAAGAAGGTGTTTGACATAAAATCGATATCAGGAGAGCCAAGTATACCAATAACAGTTTTGCCATGTTTCGTTTGAACTGCGAAAATTTTCATCTCGTTGATCCTACACATTCCTTCGATCACTACAATCCTTGGATTTTCATATTTCGATCTTGCTCCCATTTTAAGAAACAGAAGGTACTTTAATGTTTCATTTATAATGTTTCTTAATGTTTTAAGAAGATGTCTGACATAAAATCGATATCAGGAGAGTATACCAATAACAGTTTTGCCATGTTTCGTTTGAACTGCGAAAATATTTGTTAACGTTCGAAAAATATTCTTCGGTCTTGAATAAACCGAAAGGCCGCAGCAGCGTTAAAATTTGAACGCTGCAAGCATAAAGAATTAAAAATTTCGGAAATGTCCGCAGGAATCGATATTGGAGGCTCAAAAAAAAAAAAAACCAAGGAAAAAGATGAACCAACAAGTGAAATTAGGAGATTTCTGCTTTGGGCACAGTGCTAAAGAGCGTCATCGAGAACGATGGTTGGAAAGTAGATGCGAAAGATGGATGAGATTTCACGAAGCGGCGAGATATTGCGACAAGTGAGTCGGTCCAATAGTTCAACGGCTTTCGCGAAATCAACTCGCTCTAGCCAACGTTACCACACCCGCCGCATTATCGCCGCTGCTGTGAACAACAATCATTGCAGTTGTCAACGGTCGTCGTCGTTGGCTCTCTCGTCGGGCTTCCCTCTGCGTCGACGATGACAACACCTTGTCGCGAGTCGACACGCGGGTTTTATCCATTCCGCGGCGTGCATCGTTACAAAACGCTCTCGCGTCCCAAAGAATCCGTTTGTAATCGCGGCGAAAGTCGACTCTGAAATTCCTCCGCGGCAAATGTAACGTTGTCGATCGCATGGGAAAACGATGATACGACCATTTCTGGCTGGAATGACAGTGGTTCCTTTTTCGCTGAGATTTTATCGATCGTCTTGAGAATCAATTAGAAGGAAAATGACCGCATTTTGGGGCAGGTTGGATAAATAAGAAAGAATAGGGTATTTAAGAATTAATTCAAATATGGAAAAAATTCATAATTATTATACTATTGTTGGGGATCATTTATTTACTTTCTCATTCCCGATGAGACGTACGTGCACAGTGGAGTGCAAAGATTTTCCGGTCAGAATAAACTGTTAACTTTCTATTCGAGGAGCGGCATGTGAAGGAATTTTAGGCAATATAGGGTTTAAAGGTACGATAAATAAAAGCGAATAGTATAATACACGAATACCGTTACATGTATGGTTGTATAATGTTACTTAAAATTCTTTACCGCTTTCGTAATGTAAAGTGAAAAATCTATCTGGCCGGAGAAGCTTCCGCAGGTCATCCTGCATGAAGATCACAGGAAAAGGCTAAAATTTCATCTAAAAATTTCCCTAAAAGAATAATTAGGTTTTTCGTTTTCTATATACAAGCAGTTTTTAAACGAAACACTTTGACAACCACTCCTGAACTACTACGAGTAATTTTGTCAAACGTGTTATACTTATCCCCCTTTCGGAAAGAGTTTGAAGCCTTCCTCGAACAAAGTCATCGTCTAAACGAAAAAGGAGCACAAAGTAATTTTTACCGAATCCTGAAGCATACGCTTCCTCATCACCTTGAAAACTTTTAATTAACACAAGAGCACTAAAACCGTCGCGACAAAAAGAAAAAGTTCATCATGGCTACAGTCAATCTGTGAGAAAAAGTAAAAAACTGTAACTGGAACGGTGGATTCAATCAGCCATTTTTTCGCGCAACGAAAACGAGCTTCGTTTAATCCCGGTGGACCAGTTTTCTCCAGAGACAATTAACGTAACCTCGCCGCCGGAAATTGAAAGCGACGAACACGGAAGCGAACTCACAAGGCGAGGTTGTTGCAAGGTTTCGTTACGTGGCTTGCCGCGGTTATCAGTAATTCGGCTAGTTTCTGTATTTTATTTTTCGTCGCGAGTTTCGTCGTGTAGTCACGCGAAACGTCACGGTAATTAAAGGTGCCACGGAAATAGTCGTACGACGAACAAATTTTTGCTGCTACAAGCGAGAATAAAAAGCGACTTGCAAAAGTACGGATCATAGATAATACCTGGACTCACTAATACTGTTAGCGAAAGTTTACAAGTCACAAGCTACAAGTTGTCAGTTCCAATAAATTCTCTTGCGATATAGTGATATTATTATTAATATAGTATTTAAATATTCTATATATAAATCGTTACGATTATGTTTCTATCGAAGATCGATATTAGTTTGAGCAAAATGTCTGTATGCAATCAGCAATTGTAACAAAAGAAAATCTGACGTCTGTTGTTTTGGCAAGTTTGGTAGTTTCGGTGTTAATAATAAAGTAAATGAAATTTTAGAAGTAAATTTTATATATTACTTATTATTATTATTATGAAATATAATTAAATATATCTAGTTTGAAACCTAAAAATAATCTAATTATTCTATTTGCAAACGTAAAATTGCAAAATTACGAAAAAGAACTTTATAATACACTTGAATTCTGCAAAAGCATGTCGTAACGTCTGCATTTCTTCGAGTAGAAAGCAGAAACATCGAACGAAGATAAAATCCGGAAATTGCGTAACCTTAGCTGATAAAAATGGCCACTATAAAATCGTTGGCAGGGCCGAAGAAAAATTAATTAATTAATCGAAATCCCCCATGACTGCACCGTCGAGACGATTCCGTCTGAGCCTCGCGACTCGCTGTAAAAAGGCGAAAGAAGAAAAAAAACGAGAATAGACGAGACAGTTGCATCGGAGAGGTAACGTTAAATAATTTAACGAGCAATCGTGATGTTTCTCTGATATTACGTCGCTACCGCACATAAATAAAATACTCGACCCTGAGTGGATATTATGCAAGCGTTTTGCGGTATTCCCCTTTAGACGGATCCTATTCCTTTCTTGTTTCTTACATTTTTACTATTTGTCTTGTCTCGATAGAGCGCTAGGCGCTGGATGGAACAATGGAAGGTGATTTCACGCGATTTAGCGAAGGTTTACAGAGATATTGCTAACGTTTTCGTCGCATAGTAATAGAAGAGCCTATCAAATAATTTCACGAGTTCCCTTTTCCAGCTTACTAGTTTTGCAATTTTCAAGCATCGCGCATTTTGTGATCGCCTCCTTCTTTTATACGATGTTTGCCTCGAATCCTAAGAATTATATGTATAGAGCTCCTACATATATTAAGATACGATGGCTCGCAAATGTATTCGTTCACCTACCATGGAAAATTTTGATGTGCATATTGTGAATATTCTATAAAACATTTTCATACTTCATTATCATTATAATGAGACGCGACTGCGAAATTACGAATTAAAAATTTTACAATATGTGTATACACTTTCAGAATCGTTAACAATTTTCCCAACATAACCGTGATAGTAGCGCGTAGCTACTGCCTATAATTGACACTAATGAAATTTCCAAGTGTTTCGTATAACACACGCAATATGTCCATAAGGGATGTCGACAACTGTACGAACACTTCCGCCAGCCACTGTGCGTGCAAAGTATCATTTGGCTGCTTTCATTTCATCGATCTATGAAAACCATCAGCGAGAAATACAAAAATGCACAGTAACTTGCTAGTTGAAAGGGGATAATACGACGAAATTCAAAGTGTACAAAAAATCAACAACGTTGCTTGAGATTATTTCACGTTCAGACGATACAGCCTGATAACAGCTTTCTTGGAAAAAAGAATTCTTCTTATTCCCTTTCCTCGCATCACCTTTACATTTACGACAAAGACGATTGTTCGGAAGAAGAAAATGTCGAACAACAAAACCTTTACATGCATTCGTGTCGATCGATCCGTTCCGTAGAATGCAAGGAATTGTCGGCACGCAAAGTGCACTGTATCGCGAATGAAAAGGAATCCGCATGAACGATTGCAACGTTGTTCCACGTTGAATAATTGCTTAGGCACGGATACGCTGGCAAATACTTGAATACAACAGCTAATATATATTACACCGTACAAATTACCGAATAAATTTCGTACTAGAATAGACGCGGCAAACAAATGAATCCGTGCTTCGCGAGATAACAGGCAACATCATTGTTCATTTCAATTTAACTCGTATACAGTTTCTCGTTGATTGAATATTATTTCCTTCGAGCATTCGCGCTTTGAACGAGCTAATTGATAATCTAATTATTTATTTGTTATAAATCTATAAATAAAAGAAGCGGAGCAAGTTATCGTAAATCGAAAATTAATTTCCTGTATCTTGTGTACTTTGAATCATCTAACTCTTTAACTTTTGCGAATCTTTAACTTTTAAATGGAAGTAATATTTTATTTAATTATATATTACTATTTAAATCCAATTATAATTACTAATTAATATCATACTAGTAACATATTCTATATGTACTAATTAATTGATTGATTGATTATAGAAATAATAGTACCGAAAATATTTGGAAAGAAGATAATTTCTCATAAATCGAAAATTACGTTTTTCAAGTACCTGCGATCATCGTTGTGGATCATCCAGCGAATGATTCAATTATTGGGTAACTTGAAATGGAAATAATCATCACAGAAAATGTCAAGAAAGAAGACATAAGCTCTTCAGAAGATACTTTTATAGAAGGTACATATGTACACATATATTATAAGAGAGAGATCATATTTGTTCGAACAGTCTGTGAGTTATCGATCGAGAAACAATCCTGGCTACTCGATAACAGGTGAATCACGTATGAGGCGAGGTCGTGCAAATTGATCGTAGTCGTAACAGAACGTCACGTTCCCATTGCTTGCGTCCTGTCTGTAAAATGGAACGCGGAACCTTGACACCGCGTTGACAGAACTCGTTTAAAAAAGACAAGGCACCAATAAGGAAAAATAACAGCACTCCTTGTTCTACTTCCCTTCGCCTTGTTCCGATACTATAAGTTTCTCATAAAAAAACGAACAAATCATTATTACTATAGTTATGACATTTTTGTTGCAGCTAATTAAAATAATTTAGGAAAGTAAAAGAAAAATGTCCAGATCGCGAGATTATTATTTAAATATTATTTACAATATTTTTCTTCTATTATTTATTTCATCTTCTATTAAGAATGTAACTGCTATCGATATTCTTTAATACACTGACTCGTTAAGTTTGATCAGAGCTACCAGTTATAAAAGAAGTAATTAATGTTATCCATAAAATGTAAATGTTCTATTTCTACTTATTAATTAGTTATTTCTTTCGCTTCAAATACAAATGTAAATATCTGTTAATCAAATTGATTTGTGAGTGTTGTATAATACTTATCAAAATTCTATGACTCGAGAAGAGAAAACTATAAAACTTTACGATAACTAGTCGCATGTTTCAATGATTTCACTTAAATCAAATCCTACTTCAATCACGTACATAATTTATATTTGTAGCGAAAGTTTCATTAATTTCCTTTTGTATAGCACATTGCATACTTTAATGTCGCGACTTTACGGCTCATAAAAGGCACCTAACACCGTAGGAACGTTGAAAACACCATGTTCACACATAGTCTAAGGTTTATATATAATACTGTCTATTTACCAATGCGTCCATTGTAACAATTTTGGCAATGACAGGAATAGAAAGTTGAATAATAACGAGGCTACTTAAACGTCAGTACGATGGATTACAAGATTCACGGGATTCTCGAGGATCATTATCGCGTAGGTCGGAGTTCGTGCATCGAGGAGCAACAGTGGCTTTAATGAGACGGTGAAGACGATACTGCAATCCATTATATAGTTCGTATTCAGCTCTGGATACATAATGTATAAACATTACGAAATATTTCCTCCGATCTTGTTATATATTCAGCACTGCCTTTGAATCAGATGCCATTTAGAAAATAAGCTGCTTCCTACGATAAAATCGGAAAATCCAGCGCGCCCGAAGAGACCACGAAGATTCCTTTTATTTACGACAAGTACCACTTGCACTTGAGAAAGAATAAGCAGAAAGAAGTAAATACGTTTCTGGCCCGCTTTTCTTTCCTGAATCTTACTCGCTTTTATCCACTTCTAACAAACAGACTTTGTTATGTGTTCAACTTTTCTACGTTACATATCATGACTTTTAAATTTCTTGAAAAGAAGTTTCTGAGGGATTGATCAAATTTTGTTACTTTATATATCGATAAATAGATGCAGTGTTGTTATATGGAAAATTAATCGTCTCGAACGATACTGGAATATTCGTAGGGTCATTGATCGACGAGTTTTATCGATCGTGCAAATATTATGCACGATAATAGTTGCGGACATGTGTGTGTACACGTTGAGAGAACGTGTGTGCTCACCTTGACACACTGGCATGCCGATTTGTAGCATAGTCATGCGCGTCCCGGGCTCCAGACAACAGTCGGCCGATAATAAAAATTGAGGCTAGCTGGTCTAATTACGGCATTCGCGTTACGCGTGCTGAAAGATACCGAAGTTGCGAAATAATTCCGCGAAACGCTTCGTATCGTCCCGAGGACGATACTCGAGCTTCAATGCCCCTCATGAAATTTCGCTTAATGCTCCATGGCTATAAAAGTTTACTTCCTTCATAGGTAGTTCTAAAACATCAGATCGCACGAAAAATTTGCAGCGAAGTTAATTAAATCCTTGTAGAATTGGATTTTTTTTTTGCCATTTATAATTTGACGACTCTTTTCTCCAAAAATTGTTTCCCCTTTTCAACTCCTGGAGCATATAAATTCTTGTCTATGTCGTTTGAAAAAAGCTCACAAATACCAGGATAAATCATAAGGAGACTGATATATTCGCCGAGTAAAACAGATAGAGCAAAAGCTTATTGAATACATTTTATATGAAAGTAACAACGCTTCGTCCATTTAATATTTCAGTTGTATGCTGGAAATTAGTCAGATTGCTTCTGATTAACGTATTGTCGTTGAAAAACTACAAACTCCCACATGCAGCTAATGAGACGTGATTCTCAAAGTTAAAGTTTCTTTAGACAGCAAACCAGACGACCAACGCGCTTTCCCCCAACCCTGTAAGGGGAAACGGAAGTCGGAACACGTACACGAAGAGCCAATAAATCTCGGCAACGGAACGAGAGGTCCCGTTCGCAAAACACGCGGCGAAATTAACCCGCGATTTCCCGCTACGTAAATCAAAGCGGCGACGAGCACGAAGGGAGCCCCGAAGGCGCGTAAAACCAAGCGGAGTTTTGCGGAAGAAGTTGCAGAACGTTTCGAGACTCGTCCCCGGGCCCGCGGGTGCAATTGCAATTAACCAAAGACGTCTTGGAAATTGAATTCGCGCGAAAGGTAAAGAAACAAGCGCGTTCCCTTACTTCTCACCCCTTGCCCACCACACAATCCACCACCTTTTATCCTTTTCCCTCTTTCATACTTTCGTCTCGTCTCTCTTCTCTGCGCTTTTAGCTTGTTCACCGAGGCAGAACGTCGTCCAGAAACCAATCCGGCGAGTGTAATACAGGGTGTCATAAAGGAAGTATTACTATTTTGTTTATAAATAAATTTTTAACGAGGCAGCATAGTGATACGTACACGTTTGTTAACGCGCGTGTCACTCGGAATAATAATGAATTTTATTACAATAAAAACAAAACCACACTGCATACGTGTTCGAGACAATGCTAAAGTACCAGCATGACAATGAAGTATCTGCATATATACTATTTCTATTGTACTAGAAGAGGTGATATACGTTTATATTGCCAATATTTAACATTTCACGAAAGCTTGCTTTTCTCGAGCAATCAATAATGGAAGTTACATCGCTGTTATTCTGAACCACTCATATAATGTACAATATAATATAATACAAAGTTAAAGTTAATTTACTAATTTATTTGTGTATATTCATATATTGGCAACGTTTGTATTACATATTTATCACCATATTGCTGGTAGCCACCTATTCTGGAGTATGTGTTATACGATATCCATTCACTCACTGCTCTTTTCGAATAAAATTCTGTTTTCTACGATTATCGTATTTCTTGTGTCGCCTATATTTAAACTTTCTTTAGTCACCTACTGTAAATAATTTCCATTGTATTTGTTCAATTTTCGTGACGAATATTATCACTCAACTGGAAACGTTCCGCTTTTAAACAACCTCGAAGAGAAAGATCTGGATCCGTTAAATCAGACGAAGGAGTAGTTCCAACGATCGATTTTGATAGTAACACTTTGTTGCCGTAACACGTTGTTGCGACGTCAAACGTTCCATGATAAAATTTGATGGTTCACACTATATGACTGTTATCACGAAATTGCCATAATATCAACGGAAAAAAAATGATGAAACAGAAAGGTAACGCTTCTTTTATGGCACCCTGTAGAACAGCCACGCGAAAGAAAAGCGAGGAGGACAAAGAGGAAGCGACAGAAACGGAAGAACAGGGTAGACAGTGAGAAAGAAGAGGAGAAGAGCTTTCAGGTTGTTGGAAATGCGATATCAAACGGTCGGAGAATGGTCGAGGGATATTACCAGCGGGGGTAAAACAAAATACAGAGGTGGAAAGCCATGCACACTTGAACCAGAAGGTTCAAGCGAAGCTTGAGATTTCAATTCAATTTCCAAGCTCGGCCAACGTAAACGCGTGACTCGACCGCGTGCAATCGAGGGAGAGATTCTCGTTTCTGAAAATTTTATGAAACGAGGTTGAGCGGGATTAAGTGTTCATGCCGGCGCGGAAGGGATGCTCGCGGTTAGCTGGGAAACTTTGAGCCTCGCCTACTCAAACATCTGTTTGTTCTTGCCCTCGCCGCTGTTGGAAAATGGAAATCGAATAAACGTTCGATTATTTCACGGGAATGTGTCCCCTCGTTTGCGTTTCGCAGAGAATAGATTCGGGAAAGCGGCGATAGGTGTGGTTACGTTTTATGATTGTTTTCGCGCTTCAGGTGGCTAGAAAGTTAGAACAAAACTGCAGGTTCGTTTCTGCGTCTAATTGGGATTTGTGTTTGCCGAATGGTACGTGGAATATTCGATTAGACGTTGAATTTTAGATGCGGATATCTTGCGACAGATATATCACTATAATTTCAAAAACGTGTTTCAAAGGATATTTATTAATATTTGTAACTGCGAGACATATGAAGTTTCAGAAGTCGTACGTCATAGTTTGATGTTTGAATCTAATATTGTACTATATTCCCTCACAAATCATTGTTTCATTGACACGTTCGCCTTTATGAGGGGTGAACTGTGCGCTACGTATTTCGCCAGTAACTCCCCTTATTTCGACTGTACGAAGGATATCGTAAACAACGTTACTCTTAAACGCAATATTTATTGCTTTATCGCTATGCGCCGTTAAGTGACGTAATAACCATCGTCGTCTATAAAAATTAAATATGAATCGTCAAAATCCAGAGAAAGAAAATTTCATACGCGCCAATCTAATACGAGAATTCCAAGACTTAAACTTAAAGCAAAGCACTTGGGAATTCCTGAACGAAATTTATATTTTGCTACACTTCGCGACAATTTCTTTGAAGAACGAGTAAGGGAAGTCGAAGCGTGTTAACGCATCGCGCCAACGGTGCAAGTATAACCAAGGTGTAAGTACTTAGTCGCTCGCGATAATTCTGGTCGCGCGCAATTCTCGGCCATGCAAAGAAGAAGAACGTAAGCTACGCGCGATCAGCAGGATCACGTGGACAGGCTGTTGTTCGTTACATTTGTGGCGCGTATCCGCGAATTAGCGCGCGAGCCTTGGCTTAATTTTTTAGTCGATGTCGCCGCTGTGCAAATATTTGCCAGAGCAACAGAACTGCCACTTCTACTTCCTTCTTCTTTTCTCTTCTCACTCATTTTTCCCTTTTCAAGCTCGCCACACTGCTACGTCCTCGTTCTCGATTCTCTTTTGGCGCGCGGTTGCAGCTTTATCTCGCATCCTTTCTGAATCTTTTCGACGCGGTTTGCTTTTGCCAAACGACCGACGAATGTTTGCCAGCAACCGAGTTTAGGCTCAGATTTTTTGATATGCAGTTCTATGATTGACTTTGCGCGCGTGAGGATTTAATAATTGCGATGAATGATATTTCGTATATTTCGTTTTCTTTGATAACATCATCTTCCAAATGATTTATTCATTTATCGGGTGTATCATATTTTTTGATTTGAGTTGCAAGATCGTAGATAATACAGACTTTGTTCCGGCAAATTGAGGTTTCATACGCGCGGAATTTTTATTTCTGTGGCTACAATTCGTATATAAATATTTGCATCTGAATTGGTAAAATTATTTTTCGAGGTATAACTTTCAGCAAATAAACGGCCATAGCAGCGTAACAGCTTCATTGTAGCTAATGAATTCAAAATCGTTTAATGTAAAACGAACTGATAAAAGGATAGACTAATGAACGTAATCTTCTCTACATTTTTCTCTGAATAGGCCAATATACGAAGTAAACGTATTTTGCACTGAATGCAAAATAACTTCGAGTATTTTGAATTATAGAGAAGAAATTTGTCCATGCACGGAAACTTGCTGTTACGAAATTTCCAAATAGAAGCTTCGTCGTCAACCGCAAACGAGTTCTTCTCAACTATGGAATTTGTTATCGCCGCAAATATGTCTCTACTTCCGCGAAAACATAACGGCCAGCTTCAAAGCCCACTAACGAGTTTGCACCCGATGCGATAATTGCCTACCGGCTTCGCCGTTGTTGCGTTTCCGCCATTGTTGCTCTCGATAGACGTTTAAAACGCCAGAACAATTACGCCACAATGTAATGAAGAGAATCTGACTTCGACAATCACATCATGTCTGTATTATTTTATTTTCCTGTTCTGTTACAGACGTACAGAATTAGTTGCTCTACAGGGCGAGTACCTATAGAATTTAATTTAACTCGTTGGTCAACTTATAAAAATTCATTATTTATATTTTCTTCGAATTGAAATTTCTCCGTGCCATTTCTCTACATTTAAATTGTTAATTTTCGTCACACTACTTGTTAGTCGTAATTTATGACTGTCGTCGCATGCGACTTAAAAATGTCAAATGTAACAATCAGCCGACTTGTAAGTCAAACGACTTACGAGTTTCTTTGTCTCATCGGACATGTGGTGCGAGAACGTCTATTAATATCGCAACTCGTCAAATTTCACAAGCTGTTACTACAGACTTTCATGTTATTATACTTTCTCCTTGAAAAGACCAGCAAGCATATCGCAGAGCCTTCAGTCGCTCGAAACACAAATGCTTCCATCACATCAAAAAGCTCTCCCAATAAATACCTATTTCGCACAAACGTGGCACAAATTCCGTCACAACACGTGCAAGCCATCTTAACGAGCAGTCCGATCCATCGCTTTAATCTCTTTGACGTTTTCTAGCCACGGTATGCTCATCGAAGATAGGATTACTTCCTGCAGAAAGGAAACAGATGAAAACGTGAATCATAGTCGAAGAAAGGAGAAGAAGAGGAAGAAGGAGAGGAAGAAGAAAAAGAAGAAGATGAGGATAAGGATAGAAAGAGACATCACAGAGATGGATACAGAGTTGGTAACCAACATATTTACAGGCAGTGGGCGTATTTATGGTGCGTTACGGTTCTGCAGCCGTTTACACGGGTAATTATGTTTGGCTTGAATTAATGCGCCGTCCCATCTTTCACGATGTTGCTCGTCGTTGGCCCCCGCTGAAAGAAGCTATCGGCCCGGGCGCACGCAAACAGGTTCTTAACCGGCCTCACCAGGCGGAAGAGGCGGTCGACCACGGTTCGTTAATCTACGTACACACCGGGTTCCCCGTCGTTCCATTCAGTAATCGAGAGTGAACGTTCTGAAAGGACTCGTAGTCCACCTGGCCCGCGTTCGTTCGCGGTACCGTTCGTCGCGAACAAACCACGGTCGACTTGCTTGCTCGACGATGACGAACATGACGATGCTGGTTCTGCACGATGGGAATAAAAAGTAACGCAGGAGAAACAAAATTACGAGGACGGTGTGGTTACGGCTTTATGAGTTTTTCGGTTCTCCTTGCGAGGAAATATTCAGAGAACAGATCGATCGCTACGTTCGTAAATGTAGTATGATTTTTAACAAGATTGGCGTTAGGTTTTCTATATTTTTTTTTGAATTATTCGCGATGAAGGTACTGATGTTGATTTTCATACTGGATATAACACATTGAGGAGAAGGAGAAGGAATCTCGAAGAACGGTTTGCGACGGTATGGTTGCAGTTTTGTGCAACTTGTAAATATTAAGTGGGATCTATTTAATATAGACATTAAGAAGAAGAAGATCGTTTCTGTATTTTTTAAATTATCTATAATGGCAAAGATGACGATGCTGGCTCTTCATAATGGAAATTAAAGGTGATGGAAGAGGAAAAGAAATTGTTGACCGAGAAACCTTTTTCCTCCACCAAAGCTGAAAAGATTCAATTGATTCCAGATTGTTTATGGGCTATATTAATCAAGAGTAATTAATGGCGTCATTTGGTCGATGGACATAGCAGAGACGTTTGGCAGGAAAAGACAGGAGGATGATCGAACGGGAGGTGCGCGTAGACCTCATTAACGCTCGCGATTAGCACGTGGACCTCAATTGAAACGGTCGTCGTGAAAATTCCGCGGCTCGTTAACGCTTGTTATCGGCGCGTAATTACGCGTCCATGTGACGCGAGGTTGATGTAAGAATCTACAAAGAGCCGTTTATCCAACCTTGCGACAAAGTCAAGAGACTAACTCATCCAAACGAGTCGAAACGAATTCAATCGTGGCCAAATCGTGTGTGCTGTTGGATATCGCAGACTTTGTAACTTGGAAATTCCATGCGTTTCTTTCAGATTGTGGACGAAATTTTAGAATATGTATATGTTTTGAAAGAACACCTAGAAGTTTTAATTTTAATCCTAAATCTTCCATTTTATGCTCATATATAAATTGATGTCTCATTCAAATACATATGTCTTGAACATAAAGATGATTCTTCTTCTAAAACTCACCTAATTGTTATGTATAAGACTAATTCTTTTATTTTAGACCGCAATTATTATTTTAAACAATTATCTGAATTCATTGACAAATACCCACGAAGAAATAGAAAATTGATGTCCACCAAGAGATATGTCTGTACGATAGAAAAATTTTAATAGCCTTAATTTTTATAATGATTTTGATATTCTTTATTATTTGAAGAAATTTTCAAAGAAGCTTTTACTTTGTATTGATACTTCGTATCTAATTCATACTGATAGACAATATCTCACCACTGAAAATTCAGCTTGCACTCAACTCGGTTTCTCAAACTCGTCCGGTCGATGAGCTCAGAATCATTCGGTTTCAACTATAAATCCTTCCGTAGAAATAATTAGGTACAATCAACAAAAAGGATAAATAAACGCGACGCCGAAGGACGGAGGCGGTGAATTGTATGAAACGTAATTGCAGAGAGAATTCACGAAGATTGCGATGATTGTTATGCAACGTGCCAACGGTAATAATAATTTGGGAAGCTGTTTCTGGCACGTATTCGTGCATATTTTAGACACGCGTAAATTTATATTTGCCCCATACAAAGGCTCCGATAAAATACTAAACATTTTCAGCCGGCGATCGGTATGAATTATTCATTATAATAAACATACTTTTGAAATGCATAATTCTGAACGATTAAACGATGCTTTATTAAACGAATAAATATGTAATTATACGCGATTGAAACTAGATTGTGAGAAGCTTCGAAGAAACTGACATAAAATTAACATTCAGATTTACGACATGATTAATTCTCCTGTGTCAGAGAATCTCTTAAAACAAACTTTTCTTCAACAAATAAAGAGTCTTTACGAATTGAGTAAAGAAAGATAGAAGATATTTATACTATTTTGTATACTAATTTATCTTTATGAGCACTGTTTTCTATCGTTTTATTTCCAACAAAGAAGTTCATCAATTAAGAAATATACAAATATTTGTACATTTAAAAAATTGATAAGCTAAATACAAAATTTGATTTTCTCCACAGGTGAACAAACGAATTAACAAGAAGAACAGTAAAAGGACTACACAAATTGCTGCAAATTTATATAAATGATCTGTCGAATGTTTTCTCCACGATGCGAATTACCCGCTATCAGTAGAAAAATACGATCAACCCAAGCAAAAATAATCGTTACTCCTTAAACTTCTCTCGAAAATTGGACGAATAAATTATCGAGACGACGATCGATTTCCTGTTTGCTGGACTTTAAAAATACACACGGCGATCGTAGAAGGGGAAGGGGAGAGTAAAACGGTAGAAGAGGCCCACGTAAGCAAAACAGAACATCATCCGCGTTCTAATGAGGGTCGGGCGGTCGGTGGCAGGGGTGGCATTTGTTACTTTTATCGTCGGGCTTCCGACACGAGCCCCAAATAATTAGCATTTTAATGTATGTATCTGCTTATCTAGGCGACGGCTAGTTGGCCGGCTCGTAGTTTTGCATGTTAATCTCTATGGGAAATTACATGCACCATTGCACCATCCGGCGACAACACCCGAAACTACATCGACGACGTTCTATTTTGTTCGCCGGGCATTAAACGAGATCCCGATCCCCCAACCTGATTCAACCGGCAACGCTTCTTTTCGAAAGTACGTAAAGCAGTTACCGAAAGTTCCCTCGCCTGCCTGTGAAATGCAGTTAAACGAGTTTATCTGGATTCACCGTGAAAAGTATGCCGTGAAACGATGTTTCGCTTCACGGTGAACGGGAAAGGGGATGAAGCATTCGCGTGAAACAGAAATAAGAAACGTTGTTGAGGAATGGTACCTTTTTAGGGCTTTTTGTCATTTGAGTATCCTTTTACGCGCCAATTCTGTGTTTTTAGAATGGTTCATTAATCAAAACGGGATTTCGGGTTTTTCGCGAGCGTGGATTTTGGATTGATTCATAAATTCAGACTGTTAGAAAGTCAGACGTGACTGCATTCTAAATTACAGTGTGATAAGTTTGCCTTATAAAGAATGTTACAGCGATTAACGTCATCTTCTAACGACGTATTAAAGGTATTTTATAGACATTTTTACAGTCGCCTTTGACAGGTGTTGGTTTTAATAAAGCATCCAGGGTTTATCCTTTCCCGAGATCTAACGGCGTCTGCTGCTGCGCAGGTTCTCACGTGTAAACTAGCGATAATCAGCGTGCAACGTGTCAATGTTATAAAGTGGAATTCTTGCACGACCGTACACTACATTTATCTGGACGTTAAAGAAATCAAGCGTCTGTGAACTTTCGACTTTTAAGAATTCTATAATTATACTTAGAAGGGGAAGAGATGGAAACTTACGCACGAATATTCATGTGACACTTCGCCATGGCACAAATTCCTTAAATTAATCTGTTTACGTTAAACAATCAATTTGTGCTTTCAACTTTACTTTCGAAATTTGCACTAAGAAAGAATAAATTGAATCACCCTGTGATATCCTATAACATCCTATAATATTCGATTCATTACTACACATTTTCTACTGCATCATTAATCGACACTATTATTTATTTATTAACATAATTTTCATAATTGTAGTTTTATATATTTTGATATATTCTTATAAAAAAAACTAATTAATTGAAATACTTCGATTCAATACTGTTCTTATCAAAGGACAGAAGTCAAGAAAATTTCCTAACCAACCTAGTGAAAAGTAACCAGACGAAAGATATATGATTCGTTGAATATCGAAGAACTTGAGAGAATTGCGAAGAAATTGTTATCGAGCCTTAACCGAGGTAACTTGAGGCTGGTTTTCGAGGAATCCTGCAATTAATAGTTTTAGACGGTGCTTGCCTAATGATAGCTACGGATGGTGACGTTGATTACAGAGTTCGACGAAGTAACGTAGTAACTAACTTGCTACAGGGTTGATTAGAGAGGCACGTCGGTGTGCCGGCGCGATAATAACGCGACTACTAATGACGATCGTTCCACTTGTCTCGCGCTAGTCATCGCGATTTCTGACTGAAACTTCTCAGGTGCACGTACGACCGACAAAAAAGTCGAGGAAACTCCATTTCAAGGATTATTCCATGCTCTGACCTTCGTCTACCTCGATTGATTTTTCTCATTTGTGAGTTGTAAAATAGAAACGCGATCCTTTAGTAAAAATGGGAAGAACGCTGGAGAAAATATCGTCGTTCCTATGTTTCTGTAACGGAGCCTTTCAAACTGAATAGAGTAAAAATGAGAAGAGTAAGGAAAAATTTAATGTTGTTGCTACTTTCCTATGATAGAATATTCTGGGATGATAGCCTGATTTTTTCCCTACAATTTTGTAAAACAGAATTTAATAATAACTGAATAATCAAAGAAGAACATTTTGTGGAACTGCAAGAAATAGGTGTGTTCGTTAAAAATGTAAGACTCGATGATGCTTCGTGAACCGGATCTCTTTAATTGCAATTCACGAAGTCGGATACGTCTCGAACCAGAAACAAACTAAACCTGACTGCTTAGAATATTCAGCAAGATTTTAAACGGAAGCGATAACCCATTGAATAAGATTAATCCTAAAACCTAAAATCATCCGACGCTCGGTTGAATCTAACGAATTTCAAAAAACAGAAACCGTTGTATCGACGAAAATATAAAATATAAAAATATCGAACAGAAGACGAAACTACAGTTAAATCAGGAGATCGGCAATTTTCTATATCGGGCATAATCACGTTCCTCGATCGTTGCGCTGTAAATCAACAACGAGCATCGACAAGTTCGCCTCTCGGGGATAAATCATCATAACGAAATGGGGTTACGTAAATGTTATCGCGTCCATCCGCTAAAACGTTCCTCGTAGTGTTTGTCTAAGCTTGTTGCACGCGATCGAGCTAATCAGAACGAGAGGCCGGGCCATCGAGTTCCATGGGGAGTCGATATACCCGGGGAAAAAACCATCGGGGTACCATCGAAACGTGACGTTGAAAGAAATACAGTCGGTATAAATGTAGGTATATACATATATTGGTTACGGAGCGATAAATCAACGTCGAAACGGCTATAGATCGCTTCTGTCCCCGCGATTATTGGCCAAAGTATATCGGCGATATTTCATTGCTGCTCGACAACCACTTACCACCCCCTCTCCCTTGATTTCTTCCCAGTTTTTCTTTTTTTTTTTCTGGCAAGTTCCTGATCCGTGAATGTACAAAACGATGATTTCCTTGTGCTTCCTTTTGGTTACATATTTATATGTGTGTGTGTGTGTGTGTTTGTGTGTGTTTAACGCTACTTCAGCAGGGGAGCTTATTAGCAATGCAGCCCAGTCAACAGCCTATAATTTCAGGTAGAATTTTATAGATCTCAGGAGTTGAAGAACGTTCAGCAGATTTTGGCTAGAATCCAACAATTCGATCGTACACGTTCGTGAGCGAATTGGGTGTTGACGGAGTAGTTTCGAACGTGATTATGTGGATGTTCGTTTCGGGTGTTGCAGTTTGAGATGGTTAGATGGCAATTAGAAGAAGATAATTCAGACGAAAACGGAGAAGCAGAAAATAATTCGACGTTTCGAACTGAAAGAAGATCGCAGAATGCGATGTCTTAGAAAAAACTCCCACGCTCGAGCTTCACGAAGGAAAGTTCCCAACTCCCGCGAAAAGATAAACCGCTTTTTCCTGTAATTTATTCAGCAGCAATTTAACATGCACGAAACTAACGTATTTAAAAATACCGTCTACGGCTGGAAAAAAGCATAACCCAGTTTCGTCCAATTAAGACGCACGAAATTCACAAATTCACGGCGTCCAACTAATTTCGTCCGTTCAGCCGTTGTCCGCGCATTACTCGCAATTGTTCCTACACGCGTTCATTCCCAGCTGAATGTTTTCGAGCAGCAGCCGCTTGCATTTGCGTCAGCGAGTCGAATATGGCACGACTAGGATTAATGACGAACCGTTGCTAATTACGTCGAACGATGGGATGCGGTGCGTGCACGGTAACTTTCGCGATGTAACTGCATCGAAATGTGACGACAGCTACTATAAACAACCAGTTAAATGGCACGGCGTATCGGTGATATAACGCAGCATCGTTGATACTTCTCTCGCGTACCAGCGTATTAAATACGCATCGCATTCGCGCGCTTTCCTGACGCACGATTATCAAGAAAGAAGAACAAGGCTATTAATCATTGGCGTCCGTTTGACGTCGAATCGTATTTGATGACTGTGTCTCGCTGGTAATTATCCGTTTTCAATCATACCTTATGCGTGACAAAATTTATTGCAACCGAGTGTTTTCTACTTAACGGGAGTGGCTGTGTTAACATATTGCGAGGAAAATGCATATCCCAGTAGAAAAATGCTTTCGTTTATCGAGTATTATAATAAGTACTATACTTTGGATATTTGAATGCGCATTCAAACGCATTCGTGTTCGGATGAACTCGGTGTGCCAAAGTTAGTCGAACATGCATATAAATTTGTACGAGTTGCGTATTACAGTCTTCGGATGTTTCATTCGTTAGTATTCCATGCCAGTTCGGTCGAATACGCATCCACTGTAACCATGGCTTCATTTTCTATACTCTATAGCTTACATATGTGTGTGACATATACAAACATATATATATATATATATATACAGGGTGATTTGTAACTGGTGGCGGAATAAAAAAAAATAAGAATAAAAAAATAGAATAAAAAAAATATAGAATAAAAAAAGTCGGATAGTAAGTTAATAGGTGGGAAAACACTTCGGTCACATTGGAAGTGTTTATCAACATAACGTCGATCGAGACAATGATCTACAATGAGGTCCTTTATAACGAGACGCGATAAAGTGCACGCGTACCGAGCGAAAATTCAGTGGATTTTCTCGAAAACAAAGCCTCGAACGAAAAATTTTTATTCTATATTTTCGACTTCTTTTTTCGCGTAGAATCGCCCCCTTTCCGCTTGTACCACCAGTTATCAACCACCCGTATATATGCATTGCTACGCATTCAATCTTTTGAGAAAGGCATAAAAACCCGCAGTTTGTTAATAATTTTGCCGATAAATTTCTCGAATTGAGCAAAATCGAACGACTGTCCGGTTATCACACAGAGTCAGACAACTCCATAACAATAGCCAACAGCACAATGCAACCCCCATGGTCTCCATTTTGCTTACTCTTCCATGTTTCGACGCCTGTCCTAGTACCAATCAAAGGCAAAAGCGGTCGATCAAGCCACGCTCCCTTGGCTGGATCTGTTTAATCGACATCGAGGGGGTCGAGCCACGATGAAATTGGGTTATGGCGGTGCCGAACCCGCGTGTTCCCGCGCGGACACTCATTATCCGCCGCGAGCGAGCCTGTCGTCGACCGCGTGCACACCTACGCATGCAACTCGACGACCGTGGAACTGCCCTGCGTCTGACACAATGACAGATTATGCAGCCGACTGTCTCTCCCACGAACGCCGCGACACCGTAATTTATTTAATCGGACGGCCTCGCTTTGACCGTCGAATTTCGCCAGATTCCGAACGATGCGCGTTACTGAATTCTTTCGACCAGGAAAACGATTGACACTTCGTATTTAAGGATTTTTTGACACTCTGGCTTTCTGGTGGAAATCGCTCGGTTCATTTTGGAAAATTCTACTCGCTTCTCAAATTGCTCGAAATCGGCTAAATCAGTGTTGCGTCATAATATTTTGTATCGATGGAGTTTTCAGTTTCTTCTGAAACGTTCGTTTTCCTTTCTATCGCCCGTTGAAATGAGATTAACGCGAGTCTAGATTAGTTAAATCAGCTCGCAACTCTATATAGAAGAGTAGAAGAGTCCCCTGAGAATCCAGAAGAATCCATTCATGATAATATATCGATTAACCAGTGAACAGGGCGTGGTATCTTAAGAATATTTTCCCCGTAAAACGCCTCGAAGGGACTCACTAGAAGCTTCGTAACAAAGAAAAGTGAAAGTGATAAGCACGCGAGTTAAAAAAACGATAGACATCAAACAAGAGATTGCGAAGACGCAATGCATCATAACTCTCGCAAACGTACATCGGTAGCTTGACGAACTGAAAGTTCCCGCATATAGAGAGGAGGAAGCCAGAGAGGAACAGAACTTCATAGCCGAATATATTGACTCCCACGTTTGTTTGATAACTTTATGACGCATGGATCTCCCGTTGCCGGGCTGGCAAATGACCACAATGGAGTTGCCGCGACATCAAAAGCGGAGCCATCCAATTTACTGGCCGAATCGTGAATGACTTGTCTCGTTAACCCAGTTACACGTGGTGGTGAAAAGGCGAGTTATCAAAGGAAGAGATTGTTAAACATTTTATTGTAGTTCTCTAGTCTTGCCTCGGTTTTACTTGCATTCTTCCGTTACTTATTTTCATGGAAAGAAACTCTTTCTACGTCGTCGTCCGTTCGCTTTTGACAATCAGTTGGCTGTATGCTGGTAATTTTCTTTTACAAGTATAATATATTATACGCATATGTATGCTCCTTCTGATCATACTGAATTAGTTTCTCATTTAATAGAAATACAATTTATAACTCTACATGCTCGTGGACTTCTTTCGAATGTGCTAGATTTATTTCTTACGAAATTAGATATTTTAAGAGGTGATATAATAAATTTTGATGATCTCTAAAGATTCATGTCTTTGCAAATTAATTGAATTTCCGATTGAGATATTTATCTAACATTTGCAAGTATCATCGTTAATTTCACGTAACGCGAATATTTTATTCAAAAATAACTAATTAAAATATTGTAGGGATAGGGCGTAATGATTTAAAAATAAAACGAGTCACGTTCATTTATTTAGCTATTTAACGTGGCGAAGTCTCGAATCTGAACCTCTTCACGTTTGCCCGGCGACCGACTGAAACCGATCATGAACGGTTCGATGTCGGAGAATGTTTCGATTATCGGCGCTCAGTCCACCGTGAACACCGATGACTAACACGAGTCCTCGAGCGAGGTTTCCACGTTTTACAATATCTTTTCCACGCCTACGATATCTACAAATTCCATGAATCGATAAAAGAAATATATTTTTTGTAACTTAACTTTCCTCCATCCAAACACGAAACAATTAAAATACCCAAGATTTCTATCCACGGAATTCGGACCTCGAACGAATCTACGTCTTAAAGTCACAAAATTCAGCTTTCACTTGCCTCCACCATCGTTCTTCTTCTTAGGAATATTAGAAATTCCTGTAGAACATTAAAACGTTCCGCGAAGATGCACGGAGTATGCTCGAACAGTGGCATAATGGCGGCCGTCTCGTTAGAACACCTTAGAAAACGATGTGTTTTCACAGTTCGTTAATCCAGGCTATTTCCAGTAACGCGAATAAAATTTCGCCGGCGGAAATCGAGAATAAAAAGGCGAACGTTGCCGGCTGTAGACAGTCGCCGGTGAGTTGGTCGATGTTACACGAGAATTCGGTTAGAACTCTCGACGTTAATGCGGCCTTCGTACGCGATTCTTTCCCCTTGCATGGTAAATAACTACGATTCCATACGCGGCTCGCAACCACCGTCGGACTTCCGTCGTTGGCCCGGTTCCAACTTCCGGGTCAGCAACTTCGGCATCTGGGATATCCGCCATCTGCCATCCTGATACTTTTAACCCTCTTGCAACGCTCGTGAACCTTCTTCACCCAAACGAGATATCCTGCTTTCTACCGAATTTTACGTATTTTCGTTTTATATTTCCTACTACTTTTTATGGTAATGCGAAGATCAAACGTTGGACTCGTTGCCGTTCAAGATAACGATGGTTTTAATCGGTAAGTCGAGGATTATTTGCCATTTAATATGCCGTAATTTATTTATCGCATTCAAATTTAATTTTTCATATATATATATTTATATTTATATAAACGTTTAAGCGTATACAGTTACTAAATATATAAGCAAAATAGCAAATCGAGAAATTACGTCGTATTGATAACTGTGAATGCATTACAGCTATGGTTATAATTGCAATGATGAAAAGAAAAATCGGTTTACTAATAACAAAGATATTTTTCCTCTTCTTTAAATATTACAACGAGTATTTCATTCTGAATATTTTGTCTGCTTCTTCGCATTATATGTATGTATTCTGTAAATTTGTTCACTGTCAAATCTGCCATAGATGCACAAAAATCCTCGGTCCATTTATTACACTTTCTTTCAATTTTGAGACCGAAATGTGCAATTTTCGCGCGAAACTGGCGCGTTTTTCACGGCCAGATGCGAACAGAGAAAGGAAAAGAGATAATGGCGTGGGTGGTGGCGGTTGATTTATGCTCGGTTACGACGCTACCAGTGTGACGTAAAGTCGTACGCGACTCCAGCGAAGAAATTTTTCTTCTACGCGGCCTGATCCAAAAAAAAACGCCATCTCGTCTCTTCTTCTCTTTTTCCTCGAGATAAGAGATGCCGGGAGATACGATGAAATATCCATTCTCGTCAGTGCTATTCTGGTATCGATGAATGGATTCCATCTCGCGACGCGGATGCGAAGATTCCTTTCCCGCATATGGAAAATGGCCTACGAGATTTCTGATAGAGCTTCGTCCTGGATACGTTTATCGATAGACTGCACGAGTTCCTTCGAAGTCGGCAGAAGAGCAGCACCAACTAAAATAGCTTTGTATAAAGATCAAATTTCTCTTTTTCAGAAAAAATCTATCGCCCAGATAGCAAGTAATGGATTTCGTAAAATGGCAACTCTGTGAAATTAGGTACTTTACGCGCGTTAGACGTTCCTATCATTGATGCAAGTCGAATGCTTCGAAATATTTGAAGATTTTTCACTTTAACGCGGATTATTATTACAACAATCTGCCCAAACGAGATAAATAGCGTCGAAATTTGGCAGGCGAGGTCTTGCACGAAACTCTGAAGCAGCATAAACGAATGATTTAACAGATGATCCCGATATCCATGATAGATCACTGTCAACGGAAGTGCATAATAGGATATTAAGTATCAAAGCTTCGATCTCGAAAATATTTTATCGCGCAGAACATCGAAACTTTGACATTAAAAATTTCAAGAACACTATGCAACCTGCGATTTCCATCTTCTGCAGCAGTACGCATCCCACGAGTACATCGAACCGCGAAATATGAAGGTTCTATTTTCGGAAAATACTTTTACTCGCAGTTCACCCCTGAACCCATCGTAGAATCGAATCTACACGCAAACAAATCGTAACCGGCTCTTCCACCGAGTATCTAACCCACCTTCCACGTTTCCACGGCTTTTCAGATATTCATTTCTAAAACTTGCTGGCAGACTCGCGGAGCAACGTGTGTACACACGTATTCCGTTGCGGGGGCATAACGCGATGTTAGCGTGGAACGATATTACGCGTTCGCTGAAACGACGCCGCTATTTCTGGAATTATGGTAATCAGGGAAACGCTGGCTTATCGTTGGTTGATACGGTCGGCTGCAATTCGAACGTTCCGCGTAGGGAGATGATCCAGTTTGATAGGATTTCGAGATTTCGAATACGTCCCGCGGAAAAATTGCCCGGGCCGGCATACACCGAGCTCGATATTGCGCGGCATTTCTCGAATTTCCTGCGCGCGCGTACCACTTCCTATTTTTCCCTTCTACCGCGTTTCATCCGATGAAACCGAGCAAAGGCGTCTCTTTCCAAATTACCTTCGAGCTATGACGTTCGAGAGCATTGGCCGCGTTAAGATTCCAGCGTACGATGCTCGTCTGTTTCACTTGCAGCTCCGAATGTATATCATCGTTTCGACGATATTTGGCCAAGAAATATTGTCAGAAGGTTGTACAGCGCAGGGTCGAACCTCTTTTGAGGTTGACCTTTTTAAAGATTGCGTCACCATTTCGAGGATTTTGCGAGTGGGTTGTGCAAGCGGAGAGAATTATTTTCTCGTTAGTCGGAATTGTATTTTTATTCCTCTGATTTACGTGTCGTTTGTGTTCGTCGATTTTTGTTATTTTAAGGAGTTTATTTATTTCTTTGTTCCTGCGTGGACTTAATTAAATTATTGCTTATTTTCTTACATGTTCAACTTCCTTTTTGTTTCTGACGTATATATATATATATAGTTATCAAGCAAGTTAGACTGTTGTATAATAGGATACGTAGGTACATTTTTATGGAGTCAGCGAACAATATTTGCCAGAGTTTTCATCTTCTTTCACGTAACTACAATCGTAAGAACTACCTAATTTACGCTTTTCTCAATATCTTGAATAGGCCTGCCCAAAACTAGTTTACCGCTAATTTACTGATTATTCAGTTACGCCATTTAATTTTAGCATTAGGATATCAATGTTTAACTTTTCAGAAGCTGAATGACAATTACTCACCTGACGAAGTTGATTAATGAGATTTCTGTGTTGCCTGGTTAACGTGGCTTCGACCAGTTTCTTAACTATTTCAAATATTTTTCATATTTTCTAGTTCTAGTTATTCAGCACATTTTCCTTCTTTCCTCTATCAATTGCAACAGTGAAGCTTATAAAATTCAAATAAAGATCGCGATACAGTGAAAATACCTCAACGTTGATCCGACGAAGAACTAAAGGGGATATTTCGCAATTAATAATTGACAAACTGCGAGTTGAAACAAAGTCGCCCGTTTCCTCTATCCATTTCCAGATGTTACTGCAACGTTTCCCATTGCCGTTTCGCAATTTATTTCTTAACAGCCGAGCCTTACCGCTAAATTCGATCTTGCTCCTCGGGAAACCTAATCGCGGCACGGAAAGAACGGCGTGGGAATCGATTCGCGACCAGACACGCCGGCCCGCTTAATCGCTCCACGACGGCAGCCGCGAACTATAGCTAAACGTTTCGCGTTCTAAGCTGCCCGATTAAGAGGATTACACGCTGGCCGAATGAACGTCGGTGATGTTAATTGTCGGGATGGTTGGTAATTTCAGTTATTTATGAGGCCGTTTCGCGTTGATGGCTCTTTTCAGAAATCGACAATTGAAGGTTCTGTACGGAGGTCTATTGCGAGGAAGAAATTGGACGCACCAGGGTGCTATTATGTCTCGCGTTTCTAGTATTTTCTTTGGATTTTGAAAGATGTTTAATACGTTAAGAACGAAGCATCGGGGCAAAGCATGAACCACGATGTTACCGAATAACGTGAAAATGCAAATAAATTATCGTATCGGAATAATACTAAAGAATAATGTTAGAGTGTGCATGAATTAATATATATCGTTAGACATAGTGTTGAAATAATATTGCACTAATAATTAATAGTTTAATAAATGTATTAAAATAACGTTTTAGAGAAGCGTATTATACGATTCGGTGATGGACAATTTTCATGACGCGGGGAACATACTTTATCATAATACTATAAATAGGTATTTTTCAGTTTCTTCAGAATTTATAAGGTTATGGGATCCATGTGGAAGAAGAAAAGGTATAATAAAAATTGAGCAAATCCCCGAAAATCCTTCTCATTATCAATAAAATGTTATTGTTATAAATACGCTACCATAGTGTTAACTTTTTGAGTTAAATTTGAGTTGAATGGAATTACACGTTAGGTTCGAATATTGCCAAGATTAAAATAATTGAAATTATCGTAGACCATTGAGACAGATTTGAATTTATGAAAATGAAACAATCGAACTAAGAACAACGATTATACCATAATCAAATCTGTTTATTCGATTTCGATTAGACTGAATTCTCCGAACTTGAATCCGATAAGGTATTGAATTCAATGGAATTAAAAGAAATAAAATTAAGAGGTACTGTGTAATTTCCACGTGCAAAAATGTTTCAATTAGAACACCATTCAAATTTCTAAATTCACAAAGGAAGATGAAAGAAATATTAAATTCGTGCAAATTTCTCCGTATTTTTCTGTCAGGAATCATTGTTTCATGCAAGCTGTTTCGCGAATAGACAACGACGAGCAGTCGGACGTGAACAACGGACGCAACGGTACGAGAACGAGAGTTCGTTTGCCAGCATTTTTTCGCCAGTCGGCAAACGACAAACGAGGAACGAATCGTCCCATCAATTGGATGGACGCCGCGGAATGCAATTGTCGTCCCTTTCGTTTCGAAACGTGCGGATTGCCGCACGAAGGAAAGCCTGCGCTTTAAACAATTACAGATCATTGAAACGCGAATTCCAAACGAATCGCTATTACTTCTTATGATCGTAGGCAAATAATTGTCTCGTTTGTGGTACGTTTGTGGTTTTGTTTTCTATTTCGATTAACAATTTTTTCTTCGACTCTGAGAATTTTAATTTTAATTCGCAAACTCTTTCTTTCGAACAACTCGCAGAAGATAAATAAACAGATTGAATTTCAATATTTACAGCGGAAATTTTTTTATGAAAAATTGTGTAAAACATTTTGAAATTTCGTTGCAAGTATAACGAGATGCGGCTGTCATGGTTATATTGGCGAAATTTGAAACCAATCTAGAAACAATATACTTCATAAATACAAATATACGTACAATATACGTACTTACTGCATAAGTAAAAATATACTTCATAAATAATTATTATGTGAACATACAGCGTGTACGTTTGCAATGAATATCTTCTAATTTCAATATACATTTTCAAACTTACTGCAGTCTCTACCAATATAATGAGATAACCGTGTCTCAGTACAACGCCAGTGAAACTATAAAAAGTTCGATATAAGTATAATAAGTATAATATAATCTGCTAATAAGTATAATATATCCATAAAAATTTTATAAAAGTTCAACCACTTTCGCGAGTACCTGTTACTCTTGATTTTCATATCAGTAAATAACATTTAAAATGAATTTTATTTCCCTTCATACCACGTAAGTTCTCAAACCTCTTAAAACCGCTCACAAAACGTCCTGTGTCTCATCCTTCAAACTTAATTATATTAATTTTTCCTTCTCAGAGTAATCGTTCGAACCATCTGTAACTTTCATAAGATTTCATAATGCTAGAAACCCATTCCCCCCGAGAGTTCGCCTTGCGATCCAAGGATCCCACTCTCGATAAATAACGACGATTGTTTTAATAACAATCTAACGGCGATCGTTTCTCATGAATAGGACAGGAACGAGCACCTTTCACCCGTCGGTCAACCAACTGTCGGCCATGGCGTCGGGTTGCGTCACTCGACACCAACGTGTACTGTCGCTTAGGTCCGTTCATTTGCATTTCCTCTCTTTCGTTACTCCTCAAATGTTTTCTTAATTTTTCCTGACAGGTCGTCTGACGCGTATCCCTGCATACAGGAAAGAAAATGTCGCTGCAGATTCATCTCGTATGTTACATGAAAATAACAGAAGTTTTCTGCCACATCTTTGAACGTCTCTTTCTCCTGTCAGTTTAACGTCCATCAATATCTGTCGTCTGTCAGTTATGTCTATCAACAATGTACCAAAGCGTGGCTTGATACGCGGGGACTAAGGATTCTGTGCGTGTGTCAGCACATATTATTGCACGATTCACGCTTGTTAACCTAGCGTCAGACCGAAACGGTCTACAGATTTCCAAAATGATCTTTAAGCAAGAGTTTCGAGAAACGTCACAGGGGATGGCAATGTTTCGCGGCTTTAATTCGCCATGGCAGAGCTTGCGGGGAAATATACAAGGAAACCGCACGCTCGTTTCTTCGACCGTATCGTTCGCATCATTAATGCAAACGGGACGGAATCACGCGATCGTTCGTATTTTCCTGACTAGCGTTCCTCGCGTACAACACGTCGTCGGTGGGCATAGGGAAGCTGGTAACCAGCTGCTTGACAAAATACTCGTGTCGCTGTTGACTTCTTACGATCAGACGTTTCTTTGTTTATAGGAAAAGAAATTTTAATTGCTTTCAGCGGTTCATTTCTATGGCAGAACGAGAAATTCTTACAGACGGAATTACTTGTTTGCAGGGTAATGGTATTAGGTTGTCCGGAAAGTTTCTTTCGTTTTATAAAGAAACAATGGATGCACAACATTTATTGTTTTATATTATTTTATTGAATTACGTGTGATCATAACAATAGGGGTGGAACAAAATGTATCGTACAAAATTCAGTAAAATAATATAAAAGAAAAAAGGCTTGTGCATCTATCATTTCCTTATGAAACGAAAGAAACTTTTGGGACAACCTGATACAGTGATAGGGCACAGTGACAGAGTAAACTTTGTAAAACATGGATACGTAGTATTTGTTGCAGCATCGTAGAGAATTAATTTCATTTATATCGAGTTTGGCTGTCTTTGTGGTCGGACAGACAGAAATACAATTTAGAAAAATAATTATTATAAAAATACGAAAAGGCAGGCTTCGGAATATTTAAATAATAGAAATGGGAAGTTTTATACATACGCCACCGTGCATAAATGCTTGGTGCAATTCAATCGAAACATTTATATTTTTATTATATTTTTATTGTATATTTGTATTTTTTATATATTTTTATTGTATTTTTGTATATTTATATTGTATATTATTATATTTTCAACATTACGATATGGTGAAAAATATCTCTCTATTGTCAATTTTCTACTTCTTGCCCCAAATTAAATCCAATGTTCTACTAAATTGAAACTGAAACAAAGAATATACCTGCATCGATCAAGTTCTATATTTATCTCTAATAAATAGCTGACGCTTCGTAAAATCTGTATATAAATTTCTAAAAAGTAGGTGGAAACTATCATTCCAACCATTCTAACATCTCAACGATCTTGATCGGATACACTTAAAGTCACCCGACTTGAATCTGTAGACCAGAGAAAAAATTGCTTCCCGTAGAAGCAATTTTCGTCCACCTTCGATTATTTCCTTTTTATTCATGCCAATCGATATCAGCTATCATCCATATTTATTAATTGTTTACGGCTTCCAGAGACAAAATAAGAGGCGAAGGAAGCATTATTTGCAGCATACTTTATTATTCGCAACGCTTCGGAAGCGTCGAAATACTTAGTCGCCTTTTTCATAGACATTTATCGAAAAACGCTTACGAGTACCCCATGAAAAATACCATATTGGACGTTTGATTGTTTCTTCTTCGCGTGAAATAAATCAAACAGATTTCTTTTCAGGCAACGACGCGAATCAGCGGGAAGGAAGAACGTTGCCGAGGACGGGACCAAAATTGTTGGCCGATTAATTATGTTTTCGGGGCATTGTCTCTTTCGCGGAGAGAGAATTGATCGTGTCCGCACGCAGTCGCACGCGAACGCGCTCTTTGTGAATCGCGTTAACGATTCCCGCAAGCGTGGAACATTAATTGTTCCCCGAAGCACAATGGGGCGGCGAATAGAGGCGAGCTCCGCGACTGACCAGAGAGTCGACAGCGAAAATTAAAAGAACCGAGCGGCCGGAAGGGGATGAAAAAAGGCTGCGGAGCGATCGTTTGCCTAATTGAGTCGCGGAAACAACGGGCACGATGCAATTTTCGATTTTTGCTTTGTCGCGATAATTCTTTATCTACGTGCGATCTTCCGCCAACAAAAGTTGTATTTTACGATGAATTCTAACCTCTTTGAGTATCATCTCCGATGCATCGGTTTCGTTCTAAGTGTTCTCTTTATACATTTGCATGGAATTTGGATGTTTAATGGTATATTTGAGAATTTAATGCGAACGATTTGAATAATTGGAACGATCGAAGTCGACACGCGAATTTAATATCTTTTTATTCGCAATCAATGATATACTAGTGATGGAAATTGGTTTATCGTAATTGAGATACCGTACGACATCGCAGAGATGATCAGCATTAAAATCACGGTGTCGAGCAGGAGAAGGCGCCCGTAACGTAATTATTTGTCGACGAAACAGTGACACCCCGGCGTTTGGCGAGTCACGGTATGAGGATTTTAATTATAAGCCACGCGAAAACCCGTAATTAGACCGCAATATATCTTGATCTGGCTCCGAATTCGTTTCTTGCTTGCTATGTTATCAAGGGAGAGGGAGATCTTCGAATTTTAAATGAACAGTGGCTCACGAACGTATTTAAATAAAACATTTTGAAATTTCATTATCGTTGTAATGAAACACCGTTGTCACGAATATATTGGTAAAATGAGAAACCAGTTTGAAAATGTATACAAGATTGCAAGATATTTACAATGGAAATATGTACTCGGAAAGAAAGTAGTACACCGTGAACAACCATTTTAAACATATAATAAGCATTAAATACGGCTGCATTGAATATTCTTGTAATTTTTGTGAAATATGTACCTGCATTAAATATCTCGTTGCTTCTACGTATATTTTCACGTTTCTTCCGATCTTTACCAACGCAACGATAATAGTCTGATCTGATTAAAGTGTGAATTTCAAAATATTTCATACGATACACGCAATACACAGAATATACATATTTACGAGAAGCTTCCACGAATATTGCAATATTTTTGGGAACCACTGTCTGCGAAAAAGTGCAAAGAAATATGAGGCGCGCCATGCTTCTCGAATTTCTCGAAAATAAGACAAAGGCTTTATTATGTAGATTGGCAAATGTTTATCTTGAACAGTATCCTGAAAGAAGTTTCCAGCATTGGAAACCGCTAGGTATTTTCTTCGGGAAGAAAATATTTTCCACGGTATTTGTACTCTATGTTTGCCTGGAAAGCGAAACTTTTCGTTTCCCGTAAACATCGGTACTGTACACGATATTGTATATCACTGGTGTTATTTACTGGAATTTATTTCGCGCAGAGACACTGGAAATTATGTAACCTGCGTAAACTGTCTTGCGAGACGTTTCAACCTCGTGATCACGATTAATTATTGACATAAATATCCTGCGTCATGGTTTAACAACGAAGCATAGCCTTTCAACGATATTATCTACGTAATTTTCGCAGCTATGTTTATACAGTCATCGGTTCAAGTTGACGAATCTTATTTTTATATCGGCTTCTAAATTGTAGAACGAAACGACAGGAGAAGTTTTTAACTAAGATTACGCGAACCCGAGTTTACTGCCACTTGAGTTCGTCTAACTGAATGGGGTACTTAGCGCAATTTTAACGCCTTGACGAACGCTGTCACGTAAACGTGATTTCGCTCTGCCATCTATTGTCAGCCGCAGTCACGTTTACGTGACTTCAGTTTCCTTTTCTTTTTTAATTTCATCGCTACTTACGCGTGAGACAAATGATTCCTGGCGTTTGACAGCGTTCTATCGAAGCGAAACGATTTACAAACGCGCTGAAAAGGCCGGCAATTTCTGAGTTTAATGATCCGGTGAAAGTTAATGGTCAGAAGATGATTATAATCTCGATTTCTGAAACTGCATGGGACAATCGGGAAATTAATTAAAAGATTCATACAACGCACTGATGTACGAAATAAATTAAGATAATGCGACAAAGGCAAAAGTCGAAAATGAGTGTCAATGTCGCTCGATAAAAGCTTCTATCTTCAGTATGCCATGTATCTCGCAGCGACTCTAGTTATTACAACAAACACCGTTTCAAAAACCACCTCTTCCTTCGAAACTAAATGTGCTCCAGCAGCTGCCTGACCGGTCAAACATGTGAAAAAGAGGACAAGTATCGTCGTAATGAAAATAAGATTTTGCCAACGAACGAAAGCTGAAGATCTCGCGGAACTCCAACGGAACTGATCAGACTGATGGATCGAGAAAGTCGGGCAATTTATTACCGTCAGTCAACGAGAGATGACGTTCGTCCTTACGCAAACGGTTTTTCCCGCTCGTGGAAAGAGTCCGTTTGTGATACGTTTGCCGCCGTTGAATTAGCGGTGCTCGAAACACGCGAAACGAAGAGCCATTGCTCCGGGGATGAGAAAGAATCAACGTGAAAGCTGCTCGACGAGAGGAGGTTCTCAGGCGAGCGAGCCGCGTGAAAAGGATCGATTCTTTCGAACAAATAAATCCTCGGCGAGGATGAAAGCGCGATGGAAGTGGGCAGGCGCGTGTTCCGCTTTGGTGTTCCGTTCAGCCAACGCAGAGAAATGGCGAACACAAAGGGTGGCCCAGGGAACGAAAGTGGCGAAACGCCAGATTATAGACGCGGTTGTCTGCTCGCCACTAATTTCAGATTATTCGATTCCGATGTGGTGGAAAGAATTTTGTTTGCCACCCTACAGTGATTCTACGTAATTGTGGGACTTTCGGTCGGTTCACTTAGTATCGTTTTGCGTGTAAATCTCTCAGGAACCAAACTTATCGCTTTCGCTTTTTATTAATTTCTTCGTTTCGTAGCCACGTGTTTAATATTCAGTGTTTTGAAGAAGCAAACGATTTACTTCCATAAGTTTGTTCATTGCAAGAAGACGACACGGATATCGACGAGTTCTAAGGTAAATTAAAAAAGAAAACAGTGTTTGTAGCATAATCACCTTTCCATACCAAAATCGTAAGTGATCATACAAAATGATTGTGTGTCCTAAATTGTATTTCTGCTTCCTCGTTAGAGACAGAAATACGAATTTGTAGATTCGCCTGATACGATCATGAGATACCGAAACCTTTCAGCGCGCTGCCGACGTTCGGATCGATCTGACGTGTCACTGAGAAAATATTTAAATACATGTTGCAGGAAGAAACGAAGATGCGTCTCGTAACGAGACTTGTTCGGCATCGTTTCCCAGTGAATCCTTGCAAGTCGCGAGATGCCTGCGGCGTCTTCGTGTCCCGAGCTCATTAAATCGTCACGAAAGGAAACTAAGCAAGAGGAAAAGGCGTAAAGATGCAGCCTCGTACAATGGGAAAAAGATCGCGGCTCTTTTGTCGGAACACGCCTCTTTCCGCGATTGGTTGCTGAGGGGAAAATACGTCAACGGTTGGATAACAACCCTAGAACTGTTTCCGGTACCTTCCACTCGTACAAAGGTAGACGTCCACCTGAAATACTTTCATCGATGTTCAATTATGTGTGAACAATTATACATTTAAAGAAGCATTTCAGGTTATAAAGATTTTGCCAAGCACAATGAATTATCAATGAAACTGAATTATACGAAAACAGCGCTATTCGTATCCTTTCGCGATTTCCTTTATCAGATTCCTTTGATTTTTATTAAATAATGATGTAACGATCAACTCTTAGAATATCTTCGAGTTATCCATTCAGATGATTGTTTCAATTGATTACATCTACGAAGCTATTTATGGATCTATGTAGTTGTTTAATTCTGAAAAGTGTAAAAATAGAAAATGCAATACAAAGCATAAAAGTGGAAGACTGGAAAAAGAATATCCTGCTTCTCTGAAAGAATGTATTAATTATCGATCGTACAATTTGCCACGGTCTATTTTAAGAACGAGATACACAATGCGATCCTCGTTGAAAGTCTTCGCTTAGAAAGAAAGAGAAGAAACTGATCTCAGGAGCAAGCACAGTCAAACTGTGTTGCACAGATTAGTATTCGGTCTCTTCCGTGGTTGGATTTCCACAATTTGTGGTCGTCTTCTTTGTCATCTGATACCAGCTCGAATTAGCCACCCTCAACTCCAGTTGCGTCGTCTTTTTTTTATAGACGAATCTTTCTTTAGTCGTCGATTTCGAAGGTCATGATCAGATTCGAATTGCAAATTGGACAATTCGTGACTCAAAAGTTGTTTAGTTACACCAAGAACAATAAAAGATTCTCATACAGGATTTCTAAACGTAGTAACTTTCTAGTAGTATTTTCGGATGCTTAAATATTTCGTAACCGACTAAAACACAGAAACGGTTATCAGAAAATGTATCTTCCGTATGGAAGACGATCAAATTTGGTCGCTCGTTTAAAAGGCTCCGTTTAAAGAAACACAAATATCTAGGATTCGACGCCCTCAGACTAATCGCGTACCTGATCACTAGCGCAGAATGCTTCTATTTACGTGCACTAATTGAACCACCATGGAAACAACTTCCGCCCTGTAACATCTACATTGTACTTTCCACGCGATAGCGAATGGCCACTCGCAAATAAACAATTTTACAGAAAGAAAATTACAGTACTTTTACGCTTGAGCCACGGAAAGAAGAAAACCAGCGATCGTTACTGCTGTTACACTTGTCAATTGGCCGGCTCGATGGTCGACAGATAAGACATAATTTAGTTAAGTGACGCTAGAACGAAGTTGATCTTGAAACACAGCTCGTGCTACGAATGCGCGCGTAATCTCTGCATCTTGACGCTTATGTTCGACGATCTTCATTCACAAAGAACCCAAAGGGGTTAATTAGCGTGAGTTTAGTCTCGCAGCGATGTATCTGGCTTCCAGGATCCGCTATGCTACCGGGCTCAGGCAAATTGTCGTGCTTCGACGATCTTCCGCCGATAGCACGCGCAAACGCGTAACGCGTGTCATAATTACGGGATTTATTTTATTTATACGTAATTAATGCACCGCACAGTGCCACGTGAGCTGTTACATTCAGCTCCGATGGGTCAGATGTAATCTTTATCGCGAGATTAACATGAGTTTATTGCGACCAGTTAGGGTAAAATATAATAATTGAAAGGATAAAAGAAAAACAGAGTAATCTTTTTAACTTTGCGAGGTTATTGTTATTGGTATATTGTTATATTGTAAGCAATCCTTTTCTTTATGTTTTTCCTGGATTATTGTAGGTAACCTTCTTCCGGATTTGTTATTAATTAATTAATTGATATTAATCCTGATACAATTTTTGATACGTATTTCATCAGGAGAATAAGGAAATTCGCAAACATAAAGAAATTTTAATACAAGGAAATTACGGGGAAAAAATATCAATGTAAGGGATTCGTCATGAAAATAATAGAAAATTTCAATGGATAATGGCAAAATTCAACTGGTTACGGGTTAAGAATATACATATACTATATACGCATAGTGAGAACAAATAGAGAAGTTACTAACTGTCATTACAAGATTGCTACCATCCCTCCGATTATCAAAGGAATATTTTACTCAAACCAGTCAGACAAGCACAGAGCCCAATATATGAAAAATGAAACAAAACGAAAGTTGCAACTCTGAAAGTCGTCAGCACGCCACGGTACCGAACGCTTTCCGATTACTCGACGAGTGGCCCGATACAATATCGTCCAGACTAATTAAACTCGCGTCAACAGGCGGGAAATTCACACGTCGCAGAGTTCCAGGCGCTGAAATCGAAGAAGCAAAGGAAAGAAAAAAGCTGTTCGCTTGCGACAAGAGGTCCTCTCGTCTCGGCGCGAGCACCAAAGGAACCAGCGCCGTGGTCGTCGAATAATTTTGCCAATATTCGATCGGACACGGCAAACATCAATTTGCACCAAGAGTCTCTTCAACGCTGATGGAGTATCCTGGTAGCAATCTCGGCTTTCGCGGTTCCGAATTCTCCGGATAACTCCGTAGACCTTGCGGACTCGGCCTGCTCCTCCTACGTTCGCCTTAAAGGGAAGCCGTGTAAAGGCGAGCGAAACAGTTTCCTCGGCTTCCAACAGTCAATTTGATCGTCTCGCGGTCGAGAGGTTCCATGATCTGTGACTGCTTTGTGTCATACCACCACCGCGAAATACGACAGTGGAGATATGCGAAGATTTAAGACACGCTAGGAAACCAGAAACGAGATCCTTATGGTTTTTAGGGGAGCTCCGCGGTTTATCTGATAGAGGTTTCTAATTAGATGGGGTCGTTTGATTGTACACGAAGGGGAACTAATTGGGGTGTTTGGATTGTAGATGGCTTGCTGATGTCTGAGGCTCGTTTTTCGTCTGGGTTAGCCTTAAGAGTAGTAATTGGTGCAGAGGGTTTTTTTGGCTGAATTCTCTCGATTGATGTTGCTCTAACGATAGTAGCACGCGCAGCGTGATTTTTACATTTCAGTAGATTTGTAGCCGAAGAAGGAAGTTTCATGAATTTGGATTTTTCATGGATTTTTGTCAAATAAATTTTCGCAATTATTATTATTGTGACAACAATCACAAGTAGTAGTAGTAGTAGTAATAATTTTTGGATTTCGAAGTTTCAAGTGGCAAGAGCTTTCAGTAGCCACCTTTAAGTAACAATTTTATCAGTCAGGCTTTCGTCAGACTATAACGCTACCTTCTACGTACTGCTTGTTAGATTTCCTCCGACGTGGTAGTCTGAATTTCCTTATCGATAGCGTGGATCCGTGTGATCCTCGACGGAATCCGTGTTCATGAAGAGTCATCGATTTCGTGGATAATTCGAGGCGACAACGGAGGCGTCAGTTGCGGCTGCAGCCGACGACGCAGTTGCCACTCGCAGTCAAAGATGCGCCGCCGCGCTTCCACGATCCGATTAGGATTTATTATTCGAGCGAGCGCGTGCACACCTGTGCCTTTCCACCGATTGGCCAGGATATATGAAGCGCGAATCCCACGCGTCTCCACGCGCGGGTGTCTTCACCTCGATCCTTGATCTTCTTGCGAAATCTACCAACCCCCCGCTGGAAACCTTCTTTATCTTTTCTATAGGAATCTAGATTCTTTTTTTTTTTGAAATAATTTCCTTCTTTCGAGAGGAAAGGCAGAAGGAGTAGAAAACTATCCGATTTCGTGATTTATTTTCTATTCTTCTTCGAGAGGAATTTATTTTGGAAGAATGATCTTTCGTCAGATTCCTGCGAATACGATTAAAGGGACAATTAAAGGCATAGATTCGTAAAATATTCAAGAGTGATAATCGGTGACTGAACACGATGGTCAGAGTGCACTTTTATAGGAATTTTGATAGAAGTTTACGATAGACGCGTGGCCATTTATATTAAAGTTTCAGACATTTTTGTACCGTTTCAGAAAGGAAGGTGGAGAAGTTTTTAGAAGATCTTGAATTTTGGGACGATAAATAATAAATGTGCATAATAGCTATTTCACGAACTCGCTATACTTTCTTCGAGACACACGCAACAGAACTGAATGTGATCGCAGCACAGCGAAGAATCCAAAAGTTCTTCCAAACTTTTTCCAGCAACTTCAGCCGCCTCGTCCCCTTAATTACTCCCCAACAATCAAGATAACCGGGAGCAAGCACGATGTAACCGGAAAATCGAAGTTCCAAGATCTAAACAATGCTTGCAAACCCGAAGGAACTCCGAAGAATGAGAAGCGCACGGCTTATCAGTGACACAACTAATCAGTGGAAGGAGTAATTGGTCGCGTGACTCGTCAGAAATTTCTCTTCTTCCGCGTAGTTTCGCAATCCGCGACGTGTAATATGAATGAAACTCGTCTTTGTTCGCCGCGAGCAAGCGTGTTTTCCTCGTGTCACGTTCGCCATATAAATTCGAGGAGGAAACGGCCGACTAAAAGAAGAAGATACAAGCGGCTGCTGGGTGTATGAAAAATCTGAAGATGGACGGGGCCAGTCACGTCGGGGCAGCTGACTGAAACGGCTGTCCGGCTGAAAGGAGATTCAGACAAGAAACGATGTTATCGAGATGACGGGAGGCTCGGCCCGGTTCCAGGATAATTGAAAGTTATGACCGCGGTCGGGAGATCCTGCGGGACGTTCCGTATCGCGGTGATATTTCAGCGGCAGCCCTTTGCCCATCGAGAACGAAAGGTCTAACGCTAATCTGATGCTAATGGAAACAGGTTCGCGCTACTTCCGTGAATGTAGTTATGGGTATTAGGGTCGCAGTTTAAAGCGTTCTTTTATCGCCTTTCTGATCGACTTGTGTGGTAAGTGAGGATATCTCGAGGATTTGATGGCTCTCGACATGAACTTTATATTGTTGAATTTAAGAAGTTTCGAAGAATCGTAGACAGTGGGTTTATCGAACTTTAATACAGTCTCACGGAAATATATTTTATATAAAACAAGACTGCCGATTTTTCCAGATTCTCTAGACTAGACTAAACTGTTCCGAAGGTGTATCTTGGATAGGCTGAGCATGGTAGTTCGTTGATTCATCGAATTTCGAAATGGATTTCACTTCTTGAACTCTCAATTTATCACGTAACTTATTTCGAAATATATTATAATAATATTATATCGATATATATTATATCCGAATTATATCCGGTTGTCCCAGAAGTTTCTTTCGTTTTATGAGGAGATAACATTTCTTTTTTTGTTTTATATTATTTTACTGAATTATGTATGGTTCCTTATAAAACGAGGGAAATTTTTGGCACAACCAAATAAATTGTTAAATTTAAAGTTAAATAGATCGTACAGAAAATGAATATCAGGTCAATTTTGCAACTGACTGAAACGACTATAAGCCAATACGGGGAATAATGTGGAATATGTTGTTGATGAATCTAAACAAAGGACGGAAATAAAAAGTTAATAGTACGTTCTTGAATTAATGTTATCCAGAATGTAAAAAGTATATAATCGATTATGATTTCATATAATGAACGACAAATTTTCATTTCATTTGCAAATTCAATTTGGAATTCAATTCGCATAACGAAACCATAAACTCTCATTTTATTTCCAAGGAAATTTTCATTTCCTTTCTTTCTAAATTTTCCGTCGGACGTTAAAATGGCATTTTAAGAAACTCCATCAAGAATTTACAATTTCAGAGTAACGTTGAAAGCTACGCCTTCGAATATTCAATAATCTCATCCTTGATGACGTTTCTCTTCAACGTCAACGACCTCCGTAACTTGGCGCGAACTCGGACAACAATAGCGCGACGACGACAGAGGGAATCGCGTGTTTTTCAAACGACACGATGACGTTCGAACTCCCACGCGTGAACATTTTCACGTGTATCGAGTCGCAAGCTCGTTTTTCTCTGCTGGAAAGAACAACGGTGCAGCTGCTAGAAGTAATTTCCGATTAGTGACTCTGAGAAACGAGCTGAATCTGCGTCGCGAATAGGAGAATTAAATTAACCTGTCTCTCGGTCACGCGATTGCTCGCGGCCACCGATCTCGTGTTAGTCACGAGTTACTTTATCACGATTTTTGTCGCGGATAGAAGCTCGCTGACGCGTTGTTTTCAAATGTGAGATTCCGTTTCAAATTTAACGCTGTAATTGAAAGACGCTGGTTAGACTCAACTACGGTGATTCGTTTCATTTTATATTTGACGTTAGTTCGAAACATGCAGAATTGAATTGCATAGTAGAAACTGGCGACTCTACCGCCTAAGGCCAATGAGGGACGACGATTTGATTGTAGAATATAAAAGTAATCCAGTCCTAACTGTACCAATAATTTTCCTGTATCTTCAACTAACAAATACCGGAATAACTAAAATGAATCGAATCGCAACTGACAGTAAAAACTGACTGTTCCGCCTCCTAAGACCAACGACGATGATCAATTTAGTCTTAACTACGTCGATGATCTTTCTACATTTACAGTAACAAATGCCACTGTAACAAGTAACGCTGAAACTTTCAAAATAAAATCGACAAGAGTATTTCAAAATCGCGAAACACGGGAACCTCCAGACACATTCGATCGAACCTGATACAAGAGAAGCGACAGAACGACGGAAAGAAGGATCTTTACGACGAAGTAAAAGAGGGAAGTGATCGTCACGAAATAAATCTCATTTATTCGAGCTCACAAAGACGGCGATTCCTGCCTGATTTGATTGTCAAACTAATCAGAACGGAAAGTTATTATGCGGGCGCGTCAGACTCACGGAAATGACAAGCCAACGCCCGATTCGATTATTTATCGCCGCGATCATGTAGCAATTTATCGACGTCGTCCGACAGATTCCAAGCTAAACGAGGTCAGACGACATCGATGTCAATTTCCTCGGTGTTCCCACTGCATATTCGATCGACGATTTGCCGTCCCTGTCACGATAAAGCCCCGCTGATAAAGGCTACGCGAATGAAATTCACGGATGTATCGCTCTGTACAGACGATTCGTGAGCAGCCAACGACAACACGCAGCCATGCTACCGGCTTCCGTTCGATTCGTCATATTATTTTCCCATTAAAAACATAAAAAGCATAAAAGACCCAGTGACTTGGTATTTTTTAATTCGATTAAATTTATGATTGTACGATTTAATAACATCGAATACTTACACTCACTTACCATAGAATTCGTACACTCTATAAGAAAGCTATGTTTATGGAAATCAAATTTTATCGTTCACCGTACAATTAGTATGTACTGTAGGAAGAAGACGAAGAGGCGATTTAGAAAAAAATGTGCAGAATATTAATGTACGTTGATGACGAAGTCTCAAGATCGTAAGATGAATGTATTAAATCACTTTTCTCGTTTTATGTCTAATAAATTCGCAACGTCAAGATATTTCATTCTATTCGGGAAGATCATGCTTATATAAGGCTTAATCATTCTCTCTTATCTGTTTTATTATATATATATATATTTATATAATGATTCGGTTGAAGAAATTTTAGATAGTTGCAGGAAATTATCCTCGAGTCGTTAAAAATATTTGATGCCCGACAGGTCTCTACATTTCCTCGGCGGAATTTTATGATTTTTGTTTACGACGATCGTTAAATTCCACTGACACGTCATAAAAATTAGTATCTATCCTGCCCGAGGTTTATGTGCCATACGATACGAGAATGCAAATGCATTTACGGGTACTGTGGATTTATGTATGAAGATAGAAACGGATTTCGGTTCAAGGAAAGCCTTAGGTTCGAACAGATCGTCGTTTTCCTAAGGATTTTTATGACTGTTTATCGATATTTCAACTAGATAATTATTCTTTTTACGGCTGCTAAATGTTTCTATAATATATTTAAAAATTGGAAGTGTAAGCAACGAAAAAAATAATTTATTGCGTCACTCGTATGCTTCAATGTTTGTGGTAATAATACATAAAAGATAATACCGTATAATCATATTTTAAACAAACGCAACTCAAAAATAATTAGTCAAACAATTTGTCAAATTATGACAGAGAAATGAATTTACGTTTCCCTAACCATACTAGTTATTTTACATTAGTTAAAAATGAAACACTCATAAAAGTCAGTTCGTCAAATTATGCTGACCAATTCAATCTTTCATACGCCAATAACGTTGTTAATAGACTGCGGATTTTTCTGCAAATTATCGTATCAAATTACCATACTTTTGAGAACATAATTGGAAAAGTAGAACCTCGGTAAAAGGTTCTTTTACCTACTGTGTATCGTAGGAAGCACTATGCTTTGAATATTTTACATATTTCTTCATATTATATGCATTCTGTGCAGTTTTGCGCTTTCAAATTTCTTATAAAAGTACAAGACTCCGCGGTATAGCCATCAACGTTCAAGCAACGAACTATCCAGAAAGCTTAAAAAGCTCCTTCCAAAGGCATTAACCAAAAAAAAAAAAAAAAAAGAAACTCTCATCCGGAGCGTTTCTTCGACGCGATCCCACCCTCTAGGACGTTTAATTTACTCATTTGAACGTGAAGCTAAATAATAAATCCCCGTGGCCGGCAACGTGCCTGGTCTCGCTGGCAAAAGCTGATTACCCTTCGCGATAATCCGTGAGAGCAGCTCTGTTGCCACCTGCAACTCGTCTGCCTTCGTCACTTCCGACGAAACACTCTTCTATAGGGGTTAACGAGGTCGGCCGCGAAACAACCCAGTCACCCTCGTCGTCTTGCCTGTCGATCTCGTTTCCCCTCTGCTTCCTCCTTTTTTTTTTTTTTTTGCCTCCGTGTGTCCCTCATGCATATTTAAATTGGCCGACCCGTGGAAATTTGTAGCCGGCTCGTATCGTTCCAACATGACTCCTGTACCCGTCGAATCTCCCCATAGGACAAGGGTTGCTTGATTTCGTCCAGCCGATTCGATCGATGATCTTTGTTTCCGCGATCGTTTATTCATTTCGATTGCACGGAGGAAATTTGTTGATTTATTGGGCGAATTTTATGGTTGGTTTTCCAAAATTTTGTCTCATTCGCTGGTAGCGTCAAGTGATTTTCAGTTATACATGAACTGGACTACAGTCGGAAACTACATCGATATTATATCGATCAATTATGTCAAATGAGTTGAAATACACAGATCCAGAAACTGGTTTGCCGGTGCCAGCAGAAAGATCGAACACAGTTCATCGAAGCAGGTAAAGCAAGAAAAATTAAGCAACAAGGTAGAATATTTTATTTCGCATTAGTGCTAATTTAAAATTGTTGTGTTGAAAATATCTTCTTGAATATGTTGAATATATGACCACTAATATCTTGAAGATATGTCCTACTGATCGTGGGACGTACTTATCAACGAGAGAATGAAACATTTTCTTATCCTCAAAATTATTTCACTGTTCCATATTAAAATTGTAAAAATTGATACCTTTTCAATGATGTATACAATGCGTCTATTCGCAATGAATTTTAGCTACAGCCAACAACAACTAACGTAAGTCCGCCAATTTCGAACTCAACAAACTATGACTATTCAAACGAAGTAATCCTGCATAACGTATCGAACCTGTATTTTCTTTCAAACGTGTCTCGCTTCGCCCAGCGACAAGATGGAAAAAGGTAGAAAACTTATCTCAATCCTCCTGCTCGAAGTTCGACGTCTAATTTTTGTTCGTCCTACTTTCCCGAAGGCGTGGATGCGCCTAAGAAAGTATCGATACGCCATCGATACGACGGGGATTGAGTAACCTGTTTCTCGTCAAAGTCGTTGCGTACGCCCGAGCCTCGACTCTCGTTGATCCGGATGGAATTTCATTTTCTACGGATTTGCCTGGCCCTTGCCAACTGTTAATTCGCAATTCAATTCCTCGAATTACGCATTCGGCTGCACTTTTACGCCGGCACGCCTGGGAATCGCGTCAGGACAAATCTCGTTAGCTCGGAACACGATGCTCTTGTGCTGCTTTCCCGATCGAATTATTCACTCGTTCGACGAGTTTTTATTTCACGAACCCTCCTATGCCAGCAGTCTATGCAGGTATCATGGATACCGGCTAAAAACATGGAGATTTTTGGCCGTTCTTGACGCTCTGTTCTGTACATTCGTTATTATGGATAGACCGTGAAGCACTGAAATTTTTACACGGCATCATTTCACGTGGATACTGTTTGAATAGAGTTACGAGTAAACGTAACAGAAATTGTGAGATGTAGCTTCATTTTCTGAGAATCGTTGGGTATTCTCGGAATATTATATGTACGTTAATAATTATGTTAATGAATATAATATACGTTAATAATAATTCCAGTTGGTATGTATTTAATGTATTAATAATAATTAATAATAACGAGTATATTCATTGATGTATCAATATTTAGTACAATAGGTAGAACGTTGTTAATAGAGACGCATGCATGGCAGTAATTTATTATAGTGAAATATCCGCTATTCTTAAAAGGCAGTCGAAAGCAAATTTATGATATTTGGCTATTTTTTTATGATATTATGATATTTTATGATATTATATAATTTATGATATTTTCTGAAATTTTTTATTTCTCTCAACAAGTGTTCTTCATTGCTTCAATAATTAATTACATTAGAAAATGCAGAAAATTATGATCGCTAGTAGAACATATTAACGTTGGATATTGTATCAAATATGTATAATATAAGAGATAAAAAAATAGATATATTTCTTCAGATAACGCAAAAAAGGAATAGTTAAGTTTGGTAAAGTTAAATTTGGGATAGAGTTTGATTAAAGCGGCGCGACATAGGTGTTTGCCTAATTATTTCTGTTCGACGCTCCCTTCCTTTAACCAAAGATCCGTCTGCCAACTGCCGGTCAACAAAATGAAGGATTCCGTTTGTATGTCTCGCGTTTTCGGCAACTCTAAAATCCTTACGACGTTCGTTTACGAATCCTCCTTATATTTGCTCGATTTCCGCACTTTCTCTCCGCTTGCCGACGAATAATTTATCTTCGTTAGTAAATGTCTGGACCAGAAAACATGCAACTTTGAAACTCTACGAAACGCAAAATTCGCGTCAACGTAGTTTTGCTCGCCAGAAGGATAAGGAACGCGATAATTCGCTTTTTAATAATTTATCGTTAATAATCTTTTCCCTTTTCTATGACAATCTTTTCGTTAATTTATTATTTCAATATAGGTTTACTATCATAAATAAAATATCCCTTATATCGAAGCCAAATATTCAAATCGCTTATTATTAAATAATAACGTTATTAAATGAAGAATAAATTTAATATAAATCAAATAGTGGATTTTTTAATATCGTTTTAACCTTGTAATTGTAGTGTCTGTAATGTTCTATATTACTATACTATATTCTACATAACATATCTATAAAATCAAGAATCGAAGAATGTACGTTCTTATTATTTCAATATAGGTTTACTATCATGAATAAAATATCTCTTATATCGAAGCCAAATATTCAAATCACTTATTATTAAATAATAACGTTACTAAATAAAGAATAAATTTAATATAAATCAAATAGTGGATTTTTTAATATCGTTTTAACCTTGTAATAGTCTGTAATGTTCTATATTACTATACTATATTCTACATAATATATCTATAAAATCGAGAATCTATAGGTACTTTATGTTCGCACATTTGCATAATGCACCAGATATGATCTGCACCAGATCTGAATGTTAAAAACTGTAATCAACCTTGAAATCTCATACTTGAGACTATTGTCCACCAATTCGAAATCTGTCACGAAGTATCACAAGAGTTAGATCTACAACCGAGTGGAAGATCCAAAAGTTTCAACCCCTAAAATGCACGTGTCTTGTCCATCACTAAACCTACAGTTCTACCACCTAGCACGTCAAACTATAAATGGAAGAGAAAATGAAGAAAGAGAAAGACAGGATGTAAAAGTTGTGTAATTTCAAAAGCCGCTCGCCGAGTTCGGTCGTTTTCCTGGAGAATTGCTAGCTGAAGAGGCAAACTGTTGGTCTGCAGCTGGTCAGGGTGACGAAACGGAAACGTTCGAGATCAGTTGGGATTCGTGGAAACCGACCGAACAACGAAAAGCAACGCCGCGAAGAGGAGATTAAACGGCGTCCTCTGCGAAAAGCTTTAATTCCGCTTCTTTCGAGATTTTAATCAACGATCAGTTCTCTCGCGTAATCCTAGCAGAGGGTAGGGGCGCCTCTGCCAAAAACTATCCGATCGGATCCGTTCCACTGGTCCGACGAGAAAAAAGAAAGAAGAAGATACGAGGAGGAAAGGACACGAATAACCGAGCTGGTAATCCGAGTTGAAATGTTTTCTTCGACTCCTCGCTTCGCCCATCCCCCGGCCGTCGAGTTTCGAGCGAGAAAAAACAGACGACCAGCAGATTCCAGATCCTTTATTGAGAGATCTTATTGATGCGGGGATGTGTTTTTCCTGGATTTCTCGCAAGATGATGGATATCGAAGGACGAAGCTCTGTTTTCCGAGCGAGAGTTTCCCCTCGATTTTATGATTTTCATAGCAGTTTAAAAGGCAGAGTTGGAAAGTGTGACGAAGAAGTATCTTAATACGAAAGTACTGTTGCGCGTCTAGAGGAAGGACGTTGTTTGTTAGGGTTGAAATAATATGGAAAGAAAGAAAGAAAACTAGTAGAATAATTGCAATTTTAGTGGAGATTTTGGCTTGCAATGTATGAGTAGATGAGTTTGATAGGACTTTAAGTGGGTGAGTCTGAAAACATCTGGGGAACCAATATCTTAATTCGAAGACATTGTTGTATGTCTGGACGAAGGTTGAGAAGGTTTGTTAAGGTTGAAATAGTGTGGAAAGAAAGATAAGCGAAATAATAATTGCAATTTTAATTGAGATTTTGATTTTTAATGTATAATTGTAGTGGATGATTTTGAGTGGGAGATTTTGAAGGTTCTGAGAACAAATATCTTAATTCGAAGACACTGTTGTATGTCTGGACGAAGGTTGAGAAGGTTTGTTAAGGTTGAAATAGTGTGGAAAGAAAGATAAGCGAAATAATAATTGCAATTTTAATTGAGATTTTGATTTCTAATGTATAATTGCAGTGGATGAGTTTGAGTGGGAGATTTTGAAGGTTCTGAGAACAAATATCTTCATTCGAAGACACTGTTGTATGTCTGGACGAAGGTTGAGAAGGTTTGTTAAGGTTGAAATAGTGTGGAAAGAAAGATAAGCGAAATAATAATTGCAATTTTAATTGAGATTTTGATTTTTAATGTATAATTGTAGTGGATGATTTTGAGTGGGAGATTTTGAAGGTTCTGAGAACAAATATCTTAATTCGAAGACATTGTTGTATGTCTGGACGAAGGTTGAGAAGGTTTGTTAAGGTTGAAATAGTGTGGAAAGAAAGATAAGCGAAATAATAATTGCAATTTTATTAGAGATTTTGGTTTCTAATGTATAATTGCAGTGGATGAGTTTGAGTGGGAGATTTTGAAGGTTCTGAGAACAAATATCTTCATTCAAAGACATCGTTGTATGTCTGGACGAAGGTTGAGAAGGTTTGTTAAGGTTGAAATAGTGTGGAAAGAAAGATAAGCGAAATAATAATTGCAATTTTAATTGAGATTTTGATTTTTAATGTATAATTGTAGTGGATGATTTTGAGTGGGAGATTTTGAAGGTACTGAGAACAAATATCTTCATTCAAAGACATTGTTGTATGTCTGGACGAAGGTTGAGAAGGTTTGTTAAGGTTGAAATAGTGTGGAAAGAAAGATAAGCGAAATAATAATTGCAATTTTAATAGAGATTTTGATTTCTAATGTATAATTGTAGTGGATGATTTTGAGTGGGAGATTTTGAAGGTTCTGAGAACAAATATC